>NW_026505133.1:0-17458 GCF_026875155.1 Cherax quadricarinatus
TTTTCTTTCTTCATTTTTGTAACACCGGTTGAGGGTGTTTTGCTTTGTCAGGAGAACTTAAAAAATTTTCCGTGCTGGTATTTGTACATGATTATAAGATTAATGAAGTTTTGGGTGGCTGTAGGGAATGCTTTGCTGGGTTACCAGTCTTTTTAAACTTGCTAGCTAGGTTTTAAACCCTTTTAGGGCAAGGGTTTTTGAGAGAATGATAAATAAATATATGTTGTGAAGTTTTATTGGTGCGCTTTTCCCCCACAAGTGGGTTTTTTTCAAGTAATAGACCATGAGAAAAATAGCTTGTTGGGCATTATGTGGATAGTCGGGGTGTAACTATTGTTTGTAATGCAAGGGCCCTACCACCCCATGCTAGGTTCCCTGTGTCCCCCCCGAGGTAAGCTATGGGAGTCGTCAAAGGAAAAACCCCAAAAATTTTTTTAGGGTTTGATTGTAATACCTCCAAACACCTTTGTCCCTGTTTTTTCCTTTAAAACTGTAGTTTGGCTCTTCCCACGCCAAATTTGGGGTTGGGTGTTGCATCGAGTTGCCCATTTATAGGCTATTAGACGACCATAGAAATTTCCCAAACGAAAATTCATGGGGGATGTAGACCCCGGGTGAAAGGGTATGAAGTTTTGTGATGTCTTAGTAATTTTACCATCAAAGCCACCCCAAAATTTAAGAAGAATCCACAGCCAGCTACCAGGATAGGGAAAAGTCTACAGCATATTTTGAGTTTACATTGGGAAAAGCAAGGAGTCTTCCACAACCCTATAACACAAATTCATATGCCTGTAGAATGAGCACTTAAACCCCCACATCTGGAGTGAGAAAAAAGGCTGTATTTAAAAAAAAATCTACATTAAACATAGGGTTTTGACTTACAAACAAAATAGCACCATGAACAAAATTGTTGGGTGTTTACTTTGGGCAACTCCCATAGACACTCTGAAAAAACACAAATCCTATTATAATCAAAAGCACTAAATACAAGGGTTTATAAGCACAAAAATCGTAGCATGGGCCAATGGGCCCCTTTCATTGAAACTAATGGGTATAATTTCCACTTGACCACCTCCCTAGATACTCTATAAAATTATTTTTTTCATGTTGTGTACTTAAAGGTTATTATGGGTCAACTTTTGTATAATAAAAACTAAGTGTATATCCCTATTGTGATAAAATTTTTACAGTTTTTGTCACAAGTTTTTAAATTTCACTTTTTTGTAAGACAAACAAGGGTTTGAAACAGAAATTTTTAAAAAAATTTTTTGGGAAAAAACCAAACAGATTTTGGAAAATGTGGCTAATTCCCTTGAGAATAGCTTCGGAAAAAAAACTTTAAAAAACAATTTCAAATGAAAATATGACTTGAAGAAAATTTCAGAAGTAAAAAACACATTTTTTTGGTTTTTATTAGTGGTTGCACGTTGTCGTCTTATAGTTAAATTTAAATATTTTTGTCCTTTTGTGACTTTGTACAGAATGTCACACCAGTTATAAAATGTAATTTTTTTTTTAGGAAGACAATAGTTTTTTATGCACAGAAATGATCTATCATATATTGAAATTACATTTTCAACACTTTTTTTTGTTTTTCACCATACATGAGTAAGCAACAGCTTACACAAATAAATGCCACGGGTGAGAGAATTCACAAGTCATGTCCAAAGAAGTACCTGCTTACTATGGGGAATTTTAAAGAGTACACTCTCATACTGAGGCTTCCTCTATACTGTAATACTGCGGTTGTTGCCTGATTAATGTGTGCCCTTTGGTTTTATGCGGAAGCCCCCTGTGGCAACATTGTTTTCCCCATTTCCAGGATCAGTCTGGTTATATAAAATAACCGGTTTCCCTGAATCCCTTACAAAATATTAACCTGTTTACACTCCTACAGCTTTCAGGTCCCAAATCCCCAATTTATTCCATTCATCCTTTTTTACATTCTCACACACACGCGGGGGGGGGGGGTTTTTTTGTTTTTAAGGGGGGGGGGCCCCCCCCCTTTTTCCCCCGGGGGGGGTTTTTTAAATTTAGTTTTTAAATGCCATCACCCCCATTTACCTCTCTAAATACCAAACCCTCAAAAACCCTCTCACCCCCTACAATTTTTAAAACTAAAACTTAAATTTACCCCCAAAAATTTTGATAAAAAAGGGGCCCCCCCCGGTTTCGTTTTTTAAGCTAAGCAAAGGGGAACCCCAAAGGCCCCCATGGCCCATGCGGGCAGGCCTTTAAAAAAAACAAATCTACCAAAGCTATCAAGAAAAAAACCCCCAACCCCAAAAAACACCATTAAACCCCACCCCCTCACTCTTTAATTTGTGTCCTTTTAAAAGCCCCCAAGTCCTAGCCTCTACCCCCCACTAGGAAGACTTTTCCCACGCATCTACAACTCTGTTCCCCCAGTACTTCCCTTTTTCCCTTTTTAAAACTAAATTTATCCAATTTAAAACCCATTATTTCTGGTTCTTACCTGTTCGACACCCCCATACTTTATTAATATTCCCTTGTTTATGCCCGTCATCCACTTATACACTTCAATGATATCCCCCCCTCATTCTACGCCCTCCAGAGAGGGAGATTTAAGGCTTTAAGTCTATTTCTACGGGGGTTTCCCTTACGCATAAACTTTTTAGTCTTCTTCTCTTATGTTCTCAAAAGAGTCTATATCCACCTGTAGAAAGGGGACCAAAACTGAGCAGCATAACTAGATGGGGCCCTCACTATGATGTATGAGCTCAAAAAAATTTTGGCCCGTTACTTATACTTTTGAGAAAACCCAAATAATTTTTGGGCCTTGTTGCGCACACTAAGCACTGCTGTTTGGGCTTTAGATTTTGTCCATGACCCCCAAGTCCTTCACTTCGTAGACCCAAGCCACTTCACCTAGATTATAGTTCGGGGGTTTATTTTCATTCCCAAGGGCTAGTACCTTACATTATCGACTTTGAACTTCATCTGCCATTTTTCAGACCAGGACATAATTTCCAAATCCCCGGGAGTTCTGTATCCCCCTAAGTGAATAATAGGCCCATTTTGTATCTCAGAAAATTTACCATGTCATCGAAATCCCCTTCAAGGTCTTATGAAAAATTATGAACAAGAGGGGGCCCAAAAAACGATCCTTTGGAATGCCATAGTGACTAACCCCCTTTAGATTTCACTCCATTAAGGGTAACCCTGTTTCTTTTGGGTAAGCCATGCCTCAACCCCGCTAGGCCAGAGCTGCCACTTTTTTCAAGAGTCCCCGTGAGGTACTCTACAAATTTACTAAAACCAAAAAAAATAATATTCCTTGTCATGTCAACTGCCTCAATGTTCTTTTAAAAGAAGTCGCAATTTGTCACAAGGAACGATCTCGTAAACCCATGGAGATTATTTATAAAGTTATGCGTTCAAGGTGACTTCAATAATGTCAATATAATTGATTCCAAAAATTTTGCCCACTGTAATGTCGGCTTTTTGGCGGAAATTTGAAGGAAGGATTACCCCCTGATTTGAATGGAACCACATTAGCCATTTTCCAAACTCGGACAACCCGTAAGGATGGAGCTTTCCACTTGTTAATGGCTGAAAAGCCCCTCTTGCTTCCTTAATACCCTGGAAAACAACTCAGGGGGTCCCGGGGACTTTTTTGTTCAGTTTGTTATTGTTTAAAAACCCCTGTCTCTTGTGCAGTTATTAGTTAATTTAAATTATCATTAACAAAAAATTTGTTAATTATAAATCTCATTTACATCTTCCTGGTAAAAATAAAAAAAATAGTCATTAAAAAGGGGAACACATTTATTTCGTTATCTGTCAGCTGTCCTTTTCCCAATTTTCAGAGGTCCCACTTTTTCCTTCACCTTGTCCTATCATTGAAAAAACCCCCCTTTGGATTAGTCTTTGATTCACTAGAAACTTAATTTCCCTAGTCACGTTTAGCCTTTGTAATCCCCTTTTTACTTCCTTTTAAGTTGAACAATGGTCAGAAAGGTCAACCCTCTCCTCTTCTGATGCACCAAAAAAAATTTCCCCCTTTTCCCCCCAAATGATGTTTTAACCTCTGTTAACCCCATTTGGGATCGTTATTATTAGACCAAATACTTCGGGGGAATGTATATATCTGGGCATGATGTATTTATTAAGAAAAAAATCATAAAAGCAGACCCTTTCAAAAACATAAGTATGACATCCCCCAATAAATATTAGCTAGATAACTCCAATCAAGATTAACAGTTTCCCCAGTCCATTTTTAAAACGGCAGAACGGAAATCGGGGGTTTTTTTATATTTCATTATTCTTTTCATTTCCCTTTTAAAGCTAAAAGTGATGGATTTGTGATCACTTGCGCCAAGTCTTCAGTGTCTCCCCGATTATTCACGAGTGTTTCCTTATTTGACAAGACTAGGTCTACAATTATCACCCCCGGGAGGCTCTGTCCGCTCTGCTTCAGAAAAAAGTCCCGAATGTTTCCATAAAGTCACTGGACTCATTACCTGTCAAAGAATTCCGTCAATTTGGCTAAATTAAAGTCCCCCCTATGATACGTTACTGTGTCCAAAGCCTAAAAATTTCTCCAAAAAGTTCCCTCTATCGTGATCCAAACCTGGGGGTCGGGATATTACACCCAGAATTAGTTTTTCTTTACCCCACAATCTACCCAAACAGACCCGTTACTGCTCCCTTATTTTTTATCCTTTTTTATCAAAAATTTTAATATTTTCCGAAATACAATGCAACTCCTCCCCCTTCCCTTAATCTATACTTTTAACGACTTAAATCCTGAAAATTCATCCAGTCCCTATCCACTCTTTAAATCATACCCTTTCGTTAATGCAATGATATCAAAGTTCCCAGCAATGGGTACCCAAAAGTATTCTTAATTTTATTTCTTCACTTTGACTGTTTCATAAAATACCATCATATGTTTTTTTCCCGCACATTTTTCCTATTGATTTTTTTTTTCACAATTTCTGAAATTATCATTACCCAAGTTACCCATGACATTTTTCTATTAAGATTTATTCCCGAAGTATTTCAGTGCCAATGACCGAATTTGTTCCCAAAAGGAAAAAATGTGAAATTTGTTTGTCCATTCAGACCCCCAAAAAAAACACATACAAATGCATTCATAAAAACATTAATAATGGGCGCATTGGACTGATCGTAAACGGGGGTCCCTGTATTTCACCACACATTGCCCTTTGACAGGGCATCCCACTGCCTCCAACCCCCCTCCTCGCTGCGCATTTCAAACCCAAAACTTACACCCCTTAAAAAATATTTTGGGACTACATATTAACTATGTGGGAATTCTATCAAGTTAAACATTTTAGAAAGATTTAAAATTTGCTGTTTGCAGGTGTGCCTTAATGTTACACTGGATATTGTATTTTTATTCAGACATTGATGGTGTGAAGCTATCCCTGGGGGGTGAAAAGGGGGGTATTTTAAGAACGTGTTGGTCTTTTTATGTGAATATCCTGAAAGGCCAGACCCGGGAACCCAAGACAAATGCCCGTGAAAACCCAAATGAATGCAAGGAGCGATATAAAGTTTAATGGAAAATGTATTAACACTGATGGTAGCTTCTATTGTACTGTAAAACTGGTTTCATTCCCAGCCGGATTATACAAGGTTAGGGTACGTATTTTGATTTTTTTTATATCCCCAAATTTTTTTTACAATTTATATTTTTCCCCTTTTCCGCTCCCCCAACATTTCCTTTTTTGGAAAAAAAAAAAAGGCTTTTTGGGGGGCCTTTAGATCACCCGGTCCTCAAGTCTGTTTTATATTCCTTTTCCATAGATAAAGTTTATTGAAAACAATATTAAACTGACATTTACATAAAGGGCCCTTCTGCATTTTTTAACAAAGTTAAATGGGTTTTTTTTTTTATAGTTGCTCGGGGAAAGCACCTGTTACACAGAGTTGCTAAGCAGGGGCATTGAGGAAACCTTTCCTATTTCCCCCACCACAAGCCCGTGCTGTGCAAAACATGGGCAAAGATGGGGAGAAGGGCTCCGGACTGTGAACCATGCCCACCCGAGTGAAGGTAGTTTATATAGATAAGAAAATGTTTGGTATTTTAGTTTCAAAGTTTAAATTTCTATATTTTGCAAAAGTTGAAAGTCTGAAAAATTTGTACAGGATATGATTTAAAAAAAAATACAGTCTGGAATTTATGGGTACTAATTTCTATAAACTCTTTGATTTTTTCCAACCTTACAAGGGTTGTGTGTGGAATCGCAACCGATATCCCCCGTAGATGAAAGCACACAAACCAAAATTGTGTGGTAAAAACAGTCGATGTGTTTGAACAGATGCATATGTATGTCGTGTTTGAAAAAATTTTTGTTGTCAGTGACAAATTGAAGGTATGTTTAAATTTTTTACCCCTGTTGCTTTTTAATCTGAAAAATAGGAGCTTGGGGGGGAAATATAAATCTTTGTGGAGGGGGAAGGGAAGCATTATCCTAGGGAAAAGGGGGAGGGAAGGGGGAAAGGGGGGTTTTTTTTGTAAGGGGCTTGGACATCCAAAGGCAGATCAAGCAATTAGTAAAGGGTGTTGGAACAAGTGGTTTTTTTGACTTTACATGCTGTTGGAGTGTGAGCAAGATAATTTTTGGATGATTTTAAGGTAAATGGTAATGGGGTTAAAACCAAATGGGGAAATACAGTCTGAAGGAGAGGTGGGGAATTGTAGTTTTGGGGGGCATATTATTGCAAAGTTAGCATGCACTTGGTGATAAGTAAAAACGAAAAATGCAGGTTAGCTTTACTTTTGTTTATTTGATCAGAATAGTTTGGTTAGTTCGTAACAGATAGAAATGGGCCAGAGATTCAAGATGTATAGCCAAAAAATTTATGAAATGATGCACAAAACACAAATTTTTTGATGGTGATATGGGATGAGGATAACATGATGCACAAAAAATTTTGGGTTTTTTAAATAATAGCCCCCCTTAAAGTTATATTTCACATTTAACAGGCATACAGTAGTGATAAATTCAATAAACCTAAAACCCAAATTAACAAACCATTAATAATCAAAGGTATAATACTAATAAATTGATTTATAAAAAGTATGCAATATCTGGGGATCCTTATTTAACCCTTTGAGGGGCGAAGGCCCCCTCCCAAAAATGTTTCAGGGGGGCCCCAAAAATTAAAAAAAAAAAAAATTTTTTTCTTTTAAAGAAAAATTTGAGAATCTTTTCCCCCATCTAAAGACACCAAAATTTGAAAATTTTATAGAAAAATTACGGAATTATGCTCCGCAAATTAGCGGGCTGGGGATGTTTACGCATCGGCGATTTTGCCCCCTTTGAGCCCCCTTTTTCGGCCAAATTTTATGAAAAAGTCGCAAAAAAACAGAAATTTCCTAGAACTCCTTTTTTCTTCGAAGGGTGCAAAAAACCACCCATTTATGAAAATTTAAATATCCGTACAGTGGCAGAATTTAGCAAATTTTTCCAATTTTACACAAATTTCAAAAAATGCCCAATTTCCCAATAGGGTCCAGAATAAAAAAAGAAAGACATTCCCGGCACTAAATGACATTTCTCTATTTATTAGTCAGTCTCAAGGGCCCCCCTTATATTCTTTTGTTCCCCTTTTTAATTTTTTTTTCTCGCAAAAAATATAAGATTTTTGTTATGCAGACTAGCTTGGACAAAAAAGGATAAAAATTATTGGTGCACTTGTGAAAGAATATTGACTCACCAGTTTACGTGTATTGAGTTGACACGATTTGTTTACTTTTTAAATTTTGGGAAAAATCAAAATTTTTTGCTACTTGACTCAATTCAAGCACCTTTTCATTGTAAAACCAGTCAAAATTTCATCTCAATTTCGGGAATTATGTCTTCCATTTTAAAAATGACCCCCAAGGGAAAAACTAGAATACAACAAAAAAATTTCCTACGAAAATCACTCCCAAAAGTCGTGATTTATTCCAAAAAAAGGGTTTTAAAAAGTTTTTTTTTTCATTATGCCTGGGGTGCTGCAGGATTTTTTTTGGGACTGGCAAACTAAACCACAAAAGCCCCATTCTTTATATGAAGGCCTACCAAGCTTACCCCCACTAGATTTGGGGGGCGCTGGGAATTTATGCGTACTAGTACGTCAAAAACCCCTCCCGCGTAAGACTTATTTGTAGCCCAAAAACCCCTCAAAGGGGTTTTTAAAAGGGGTTGTTTTGCCTGCACAAAAACTTTTTCAATTTAAAGCAAGGTAGGGCGATAGGGGTTTTTCATATTAGAACCAGGGGGAAGGAGTTGAACAAATGCAGCGTTGAAGATGTCATAAAAAGGGTAGAGCCAAATAGTGGAATTTGGTCGGGACCCAAAAGGGTGGCCCATAGATTTAGCAAATTTCCTTTGAGTATGAAGAGTGAAAGCGGGGTTAAAAAGCATGGTCGTGTGGTGGGGCCTACTAGGGGGAGGGAGATCAGGCTTATAGGATAAACCCCGGGGGTTTTTTAACAGTTTTCAAATTAAAAATTAAAAAAGTTTATTCCCCTATAAGGTTTTACAATGCTGAGTTTACAAAAAATTTGGTTATTGTTTGGTTTACATGTGAAAAAATTGGGGATTACAAAATTTGTACCACTAGAACTTAGCATGGTTTGGCATTTCGGGCTTCTTAGTTTTTTTTCTTAATTTTTAAAAATATTCCCAAATTATGAGGAAAGGGTTGGTTTATGGCTAAGTGACAAAATTCTATTTTATGGTTTAGCAATTTTGAATGTTTTTTGTTTTGGCACAGTTTTTTATTTTCCCAGTATTGGAGTTTTCAAAAGGATTCATTATTTTAAAACTGAGAAAATTATTTCTGTTTATGGTCAAATGAGTGAGGAAGTTTTAAGTGTGAACCACCAGGGTATTCGTGTTTTTTTTGGTTGCGGGGTGTACCCAGGGGGGTAAGTTTTTTTTCTAAGGGTATTTTTGGGGTAAAAAAAAAAAAAAAAAAAAAAAAAAAAAAAAAAAATGGTTGGGGTTGCATTTTCTAGGGTTCTGGGTTTGGGTTTATTCCAGATTTGGGGGGGGGCCTTTGACATCATTAAATTTTTTGTAAGGTTTATTTCGGAACGGGGAATGTCGTAGAGTTTTTGTGTCGGGGTGTTATGCCGGGGGGTTTCCCTGTCAAAAACTATCAAGAAACTTTTTGGGTTCAAGGTTGATTTTTAGATTTTAAGGCCCTTTTAGATATAGTTTGCCCACTAGAAAGTGTGGATGTAATGAATTTGGGAGTAAGTTTGGGCTTTGAAGGGGGGGGGGGTTTTGCTGCCGGGGATGGGATTTAGTGTTTTTCTTACTGAAAGTTTTTTGGGTTGGGTTATTATTGGCTTTTGGTTTTGGTTGCTGCAGTGTTCCCAAGCAAAAATTTGCATAGGTGGGGTTTGGGGAAAATTAAGGGGGGTTTATAGTGTGGGGAAGGGCATTTTGCGGCCACTTTAAAGAAAATTCGTATCTTGGAGAGGATCCCAACGTTTTGGATACTTTTTTGGCTATATGCTGGTTTTGGGGGTGCTGAAATTCAGGTTGTTTAAAGGGTTTTAATAAACCCTGGGAAATTTTTCCCCCATTATTTCTGGAAATTTTGAGTGTTGTCAATCTTAAGGGTTTAATTTGTGCTTTCTCCTGTTGCAAACCAAACATAATATAGTAAGTTTTGTCAGTTTTAAGCGTAATTTTTTTGGCGTCATCCAAGTCGATATTTTAATCAGTCCTCTTTAACAATGGTGTGAGGGTGGAAAGTTTAAGGGTGGGAGATTAAATCGTGTCTCGAAAAGGGAAAATGGGTTTTCAGGTGTTGGGATAGTTTGGAAGGTCTTTGATGTATATGAGGAAAGGCAGGGGCCCCAAGGAAACTTCCTGGGGAATCAGTATCAGTGGCCGTGTTGTGATGCTGTTTTTTTTAATGGTGACGTACTTTTTTTACCTATTAGTAATGTAAGATTTGAAAATAAGCAAGCCCCGGGGCCTCTTATCCCGTAGTGGTAAGTTTGTGGAGTAGGATTTGGTGGTTTACTGTGTAAAAAGCTTTTTTAGGTCAAAAAAAATTCTAGTGGATTTTCCTTATTTTCCAATGCTGTGGTAAAGCAGTTTAGCTTTTTTATGTTTGGCTCATTTAGTGTTTTTTTTTCCCTAAACCCAAACGGGGCGGGGGTTTTGGGGATGTTTTGACCCGTTATAAAGAATACAGTCTCTTGTACACGAGTTTCTCAAAGATTTTGGATACCCAAATGGTAAGTTAGATTTTTGGCCCAAATAGTTGTTTAATTTGTAGGGTACCCCCCTTTATGTATTGGTGTAACCCTTGCCATCTTGAGTAGTTTCAGGAAGGTGTTTAGTCTCTATTGACTTGTTAAAAAATAATGAAATAGCTGCGAAAGGAAAAGGGACCGGGGGCCCCCTTGTACATTTAAAAATGGGCATGAGGGCAGATTCCCCCCAGTTTTTTTAAGTGACTTTTTTAAACCCCAAAAAAATTTTCCCTGGGGTCGGGGGGGCAAGATGAAGGAATTAGGGATTTAAACCCTTAGGGGTCCCCTGCTTTGGGGTTTGGGAGGGGGGGGATTTTAATGGGGAGGGGAAAATCCTATGGTTGAGAAGAAGTCGGGTTTTTCTTTTTAGCTGTGTCAAATGGGATGTGGTGGTGTTTTTATTGGGTTTTGTTAGGACAAAATTCTTGGGTTTTTTTCAGTTTGTGGGTCCTAGAATCTGGGGAGGTTTTTCCCAGGTTTTTTTATATTCCCCTAGTGTTTTGGAAATTTTATTTGGGGTTTGTATAGTTGTTTTGGGTTTTTTTATTACTTTGGTGAGAGTGTGGGAATTGGTTTTAAAAGGGATCTTTTTGTATTTTGCCCCGTTATATTTTTTTCATATTTGGGGTTTTTGGGCTATGGATTTCAGAATGGTGCTGGTTTGCCCATGGGCAACCCCAAGGGCCCTTTGGTTTTTTTTGTTTTGTTTTGTTTTTATAGGACAATGTTTGTTGTATAGTTAATAATTTGTTTTAAAAAAGATGTCTGTTTCCCGTCATTTAAAACCTTGGCCTTGGGAAATCTTTTAGGGGCCAAACAACGTCTCTAGGTCAAACTGTGGAAATTCCTTTTCTGAGGCCCGTATGGAGTCTAAATGAGACTTTTTTGTATTCAAAATGGTGGGTTTACTAATGTTTTGTCGGAGGGGGGGGGGGAGGGTGTGGGTTTTGTAGTGCTATCTGTGATTATCCCTGTTTAAGGGGGGGGCCCAGTATATTGGTCCAAAATTTGGCTATTATGGTTGCACTTGTTCAGGGGAGCCTTTGGGTTTTTTTAGTTTTTGTTTTGGGATGAGAAGTTTTGTTGTTCTTTTTTTGATGAAATCAGTTACAAAGGGTGATATCAAAAAAGCCAAGGTTTATGTTGAAGTCTCCAGTAAGGGGAAGGTGGGTTTTTTTATTCATTTGTTGTTTTTTTTATTTGTGACTT
The DNA here is from genome assembly GCF_026875155.1 of Cherax quadricarinatus. Classification (NCBI taxonomy): domain Eukaryota; kingdom Metazoa; phylum Arthropoda; class Malacostraca; order Decapoda; family Parastacidae; genus Cherax; species Cherax quadricarinatus. The sequence goes on from NW_026505133.1 coordinate 11,468, forward strand.
TAAAATTTTTCACTGAAATTTGGGGTGTTTTTGTGAGGTTTTCCCGGGAAATGGCAAAGATTGTTTAGGGGTTTTAAGGTTTTTTTTCAGTTAAAAAATTTTCAAAAAAGTATTCCCCAATTCATCCTAAAGAAAATGGTGGTAAGACAAGATATTGGTTAGGTTAAAAGATTGCAATTCCCCCCCCAACCCGGGTTTTTTCTTCAGTTGTGAATTGCTGTGTATCCTGGTTTGAGGGTTTGATATCTATTTTGTCCTGCTTAAGCCCGGTTTTAGTAAGAATAATGCAGGGGAAGGGTGGCTTTTGGATTTAAGGAGTGTTTGGAGGTTTAGTGTTTGCTTAAGGGGCCGATGTTGTAGTTAAGTACTGATAACTTTTTGCATTGTTTTGGTTTGGGTGGCCCGTTTTATGCTGTTGGGGTTTAAAAAAGGCAGTTCCTTTTTCCCAAAAGGTTTTGATTGGGTGTCAGATTATGGAGGTTTAGATCAGGGTTTAAAAGTGAAACAATCATTTTTCTAGGTTTAGAAATTTTGGTTATTTATATTTCCCGAGTTTTGTGTTGTGTTTTACTACTGATATCTGTATTTGGGTTTGGGAAATTTTGGACAAGATTAGCTAGAGTATTTTGGGTCCTGTAGGGTATAGTCCCTTTTACCCCATAATGAAAATTGAGTTGTCTGTGTGTTTTGCTGGAATGAAATAAAGTACAAATAGGGAAACCCATAAATTAAAAAATTTCAAATTAAAAAATGAACGACTCTCCCTTGGGAAAAAGCACTAAGGTTAATAATTTACTTTTGTTTGGGGGTTAGTTTTGAGTAGGTGAAACTAGAGTACAATAGGTTTAATTTTTTAATATAAAAAATACAAATTAAAAAAAAAGCACTAGTCTCTCACTAGTAATGCAATTTGGGCTAATTTTAGTGAAATTGGTATTGACTTTGTCTTGGAAAGGGAGGGAAAGAGTATGGTTCAAATGAATTTAATCTAATTTAAAATAAAAAAAAAAAAATTAAAGTGCACCCCGTCTCTCATTGTAATTGCACTATGGGCTATTATAGTGAATTTGGTATTTTACTATGTATTGAGCTGAAAAAGCTTAGTACAACAACTTTGTCTAATAATTTTAAAAATACAAATTACAAATGCACCAGTCTTCACTAGTAAAATTTCACCATGGTCTAGATTGTGAATTTGGTATTGATATGTATTGAGCTTAAAAAAGAGCTTTAACAAACTAGGTTTTGTCTTTTTAATATAAAAAAACAAATTAAAAAATAGCACCAGTTTCACTAGTAAATTTCACTTTTTCTAAATATAGTGAATTTTGGTTTTTGATTAAAGTATTGAGTTTGAAGAGTAGAGGGAAAAACCCGTGGGTTAATCTAATAAATTTTAATTAAAAGGGAAAAAGGGTTTTCAATTGTAATTGCACTAAGGGTTTTAAATAAGTTGTTTTCAAGGGAATTTTGAGTATAAATTTGATTTAAAATTTACAGGATAAAATACACAATTAAGGGAGCAAGAAATTAAAAAAAAAAAAAGAATTGAAAAAATAAAAATGGCAATGGGTTGGTTATTAAAATGCTTAGGGAAAGGTAGACAGGATGAAAATAAAAGTTGTAGTTGAAAATTAGGTTAAAAAAAATTGGAATAAAAAAGGTCAGTAAAAGAAGTTTACAAAAAAGTTTTATCAATTTAGTTTAAAGTAAAATTTGGGCAAATTTAAAAGGATTTAGAAAAAATTGGGGGAATTGAGTTTTTTTTAAAATGAGGTAGAATTATTGAAGACAAGTTATGGTTAGTTTATAAAAAAAAAAAAGATGGAAAAGTGATGTTTGGGAAGTTGTTAAAAAAAGGGGATAGATTCTGTTTGATATTTTAAAACAATTTTAAAACTATGAAAAGGGGAGGAAAAGGTCGTTTTTAGTAAAAAAACAATGGCAATTAAAAGTTTGTTGGAGTATTAGAATTTTGGGGGGGGCACAAAAATTTTTGACAATTTTTAAACACTAACGGTGGGCCCATGGGTATTATCTGCACTTTACTCTGATTTGTTAGCCCGGGCCCACTTAGGCTTTTTAAGGTCATGTTCTGTGGAGATGGAAGTATCTTTTCCCGTGGGGGTGTTTCCTAAAAAAATTTTTTTCCCTCCACTCACAAAGATGGTTTGGGTTTTTTGGGCAAAAAGCAGTTTTTTTTAGCCCATTTAAAGGAAGGTTTTTTTCGTTTTTTGGTTTAAGGGGACTCATTGACGTAAACATCAGTTTTTCCCTAGGGGAAAAAGTGTTTTTAGTTGGTTGTTTCTTTTTAGGCTAGGTTTTGGGGTAGGTACTCTCAGTACCACTGGCTATGGGGCTTAAAGTTTCTGTCCTCTTTCTTCTGTAAATTTAAAAAGGGCCAAAAACCTGGGTGCACAGGTGAAATGTCTTTAAAAAAACCCTGGTGTTTTACTTTTTTCGGTTTAAAAAAAACAGGTTAAAATTTTTTTTTTTTTTTTGTTTAAAGTTTTTTTCTGCTTTTGGGGGGAAAGTACTTTGTTGTGGTGATCATCATGATGAGGGATGGACACGAAAAAATTTAAAAAAAATGGAAAAAATTGAAAAAATTTTAACTAAGTATGCCCCTTTTTAAAGTTCTGTATTTTAAAAAGTATTTTTGAAATTCACTCATTTATTAGTTTAAAAAAAAGTATACAAAAACATTTCTTTTCGATGTTGATGAGTGTCAGCAAGGGGGCATGTCGGGGTTTGGGCAAAGGGTACAATACCCCGGGCAGCTTTACTTGTAGCTGTCCCAAGGGTTTGGGCATTCCCCATCAGAGGGGCTTTTTGTACATTTGGTATCGCCCTTTTTTTTAAATTTACACAAGAAAATTTTAGTTATAATTTATCACTTTATTAAATTTTTACAGTATCATGCAATACAATATTCTAGTGTACTGCTAATACTGCTAATATTCAAAATATGTTTAAGTTAAAAAAATTTTTGGGTGGTTTTTATTTTATTTTTTTGAATAAAGTGTAATAAGTTTTATTGTTTATAATTTTTTTTATTTTTATATGTTCTTTTAATCACGATAATCAGCAAAACGGTATGTGTGCAAAGGGGATAGCACAATATGGATGGCTTTAAATGTGCTGTAACGTGGTTTTGCTCTCCCATGGGGTTTTGCTTGAATAAGATTTATGTTTTCATTACAATATTGGTTTTAAGCACTAAGAAAAAACTGCTGTGAAATTTATAGCAAGACATGAAAATTTTTGGTTCTTAGTAAACCTGATGAGCATTACACAAAATTTGCATTGGCACTAGCATTCCAATTTTTTTAATTTTCTTTCAGTATTGAGAATCGAGGAGAACGATTTATTTGTCTTTTTGGACGTGCAAAAACCCTTTGAGGGAAGGTACCAATGGATTAGAAGGTTTTACACATCCCACTGATGGAAGTTTTGCATGAATAGATAAATGTAATAGGCAGGCATGTGTGAACATGGTTCCTGTGTAAATTAGATGGGTCATTTAGTGTGTGTGTCAACTGGATATCTTTGGGCCCCCGGGGGAAAAGAACATGAATAAAAAAAAAGGAACAATACTGTGAGGGAACGATAACAATGTCCCTTGAGTGTCCTTGATTTCCTTAGAGAGAAGGCCATAAAGGGGTTTCTTCATCCCCTACCCCCACTGATGTCTTTCTTGATTGACCCGCCTCTGTGTGGACCTAACCCGTTTCCCTTCCAAGGGGAATTTTTATTTAAAACCTTGGGTGTCGCTAGGGGCTTCCTCTTTTTCCCTGTCTGCTAATCTTTACTGGATACTTGAGACTGTTTTTCTTCCTCCCCTCAGTGCAACCTTCACTCGGGCTCCGCTTGGGATGGACATTTTGCACGGGGCCCTCTGACTCCGTCTTTTCCCAAACCCTTTTCTTGAAGCTTTTAAATAATCTTGCCCCTTCCCCTTTAATTTTAAAGCTGAATGGGAAATTTAAATTCCCTTTCTTCCTTTCCTTTATGTCCCCTGTCCACGCTCAGTTACGGGTTTTTTCCTTTTCCCTTTACCGTAAACCTAGCAACTGGCATGTACATTCATACTTTTTACTGCCCCCTGTCAAGAAAAGTGTTCTTTTTCCCTTTTCCATGCCCCCCGCATTGTGATCCTCAGTTCCTTCCAGCAGAAATTTTCCACTCTTCATAATTCGTTCTCCCGTTTGGTACCTTTCCCATTTCTAGACTTGCCCCTAAAGTGCTAAAAGCTTTCTTCTCTCCCAAATCTCTACTCATGGGAACCTTTATCCCCTTTCCTTCCCTACATTTCCGGTCTTTCTAATCTCAAAAATTCTCTCCTCCCTTTGACATCAAACTTTTCCCCCCCAGACTAACATCTTCGCACTAATCTGTTCTACTCTCCTCCCTTACAGAGTTCCTGGGGTTTCTCTATTTCTTGCTCCCCCTGTCCTCCCCCTTTAATATTTGGAGAAAATGGTGATCTTTTCTGCAGAAATTAGGGGGCACAAAAAAAAGTGTTAGGCTTTCCGACACAAAATGCCTTTTCTGTCAGTCAGAGATCATGCCTTTTATTGCTGGGCTTCTGCTAAAACTGTCTTCCCTACTTCCCAAATCGAACAGTCCCGTCTAGTTGAATCCCCTCTAATACACAAAATTTCCCTTTTAGAAACCTAGCCTGGGTTTGTCTCTGTGATGCTTCCCCTCCCACTACATTGTAAAAAGTCCAAACTCAGAACACCCGGGGACTTTAACCTGAATCTCTTTTTTTTTTTTCTTTTTCTTTTTCCTCTTCCCCCCCTTTCCCCTTTCCCTTTTTTCCTCTGGGTTGTCTTTCTCTTTGTCCTTTTTTCTGTTCCTTCTTCATTTATTTTATTTCACCATTCCCCTTTTACGCACCTCTGTGCGCTTGCTTCCCCCTGTGGGTATCTATCTCTTGCTGCTCCCCCTTCTTTGTATTTGACTGGCTCGTCATCCTTTTTCCCACTTTACCACCCCCATACTATACTTTCTTCTTTACTACAACTACTGATGAAATTAAGACACATGGCGGGGTTGGTTGTCTTTGTTGTGGGGTTTGCCCTCCAGGGCTGGCTGGATGGCGAAAGCGTCACGATGGGGGTGCCCGGGGGTTTTGCATGTGTCTTAATTTTTATCCTGTCGGGATTATATAAATTTTGTACTACTACACTTCTCTACTACTACCTCCACTCTTCCCCCCTATTATAGCCGTCCTGCTCCACCTCTTTAGTGGGGGCTTTTTCAGTGGCCAAGTCGGACCAAAAAGTGTGTAAGCTTTCCTTTTTTGTGGGGTTATTTGTGTATGGGAACATGCATTGGTTGTTATTTTTTAAATTTTTGCTTAAAATGGTGTTTACAAAAAGATTATACACAATATGCTTTTTGAAAGAGAGGGATCTCTACCTAAAGAAATTAATCGGTGTATCTCTCTTTAAGGGTTAGATTTTTGTGTTCTATTTTTTACAATGCTTTTTAGTTACATATTTTGTTTTTATTTAACCCTTAATGGTCCCAAAAAGATCGACATTAAATTCGTAGTGCTCCCCTAAGTAATTAACTTTTTTTAAATTTTTTTCAAAAATAACAAAAAAAAAAATATAGATAAAGTTTTTTTTAAAATTTTCAAATGTAAAACAAAAAAGATGTACATTTTTTTACTACTTTCAGATGTTGAAAAAATGTATTAATGTTTGGGCCGTTTAAGGTTGAAAAAGCATAAAAAAAATGGAAAAAACAACTTGATAACCATTCAGTGAATACTTTGTCTCCAAAAAGATAAAAGCCAAAATAACTACGGACGCATAATAGTTAAATCCCCCCTTTTTCCCCGTGATATGAACCAAACAAACAGTAAGAAATTACTCGCGATCAAAAGAACCAAAATGTGTTATTGCCAAGTCGAAAAAAAGAAGCAGGTTACTAGGATCCCTGGTAGAAAAAGTTTTAGCTTAGATTTCCCCTCAATGA
>NW_026505134.1:0-19184 GCF_026875155.1 Cherax quadricarinatus
CAAATTTCAACCAAAAATATCTGTCAAGGCCTCTGAAAAAATTTTAAGCATTTTCAACGGACATTTCTTTGTAAAAAAAAAATTGTCGGTTCAAAAACACTCTGGAATTAAAAATTAAAACCGGAAGCTAGAAAAAAAAAGGCATAAAACTGAAATAATAGAAAGAGCAATTGCCAGAGGAGGCACACTGAGCTATTTGCTCACACCAATAGATACAAAACAGACTTAAAAGTAAATTGCATATATTGCTATGTCCTGGAACCAACACAAATTATTGTATTCTGTTTTTTATGCACTAAAAACTGGAGAACTGTCTTTATAAAGGAACATTCCACCCTTAAAATCTCTGCAACTTTTGAAACTTTACGGGAATTTAGACCAACTGCTGCATATAAGTCAGAAAGTTCTGAAGGGCTAAGTTCGGTTTTTACAGACACCAAAAAAAAAACATACAATCTAACATGATAAATGTAAAGACATTTAAAATCTCGGCAGAAGCAAAAGAAAAAACTGGATGACGACTCCAGCAAGTGACCAGCAGTGATAATAGTCATCAGTGAACCAATATAGTAAAAGTGATTTACACTACGCCCTTAAGAGGCCCATCGGCAGGAGAGGAATTATCTATACAGTGCACTTTGCATGTACTCTGAGATGGTAAATTACTCAGTTGAGAATAAATCATTATCGTGTCACTATCGTTGGTCCCAATACCAGCTCCTCTTGGCTTACCATGTTAGCCCTCGGGGCCCACAGAAGCAGTTTGATCCAGTGAAGTTACCACTGCTTGTCTTGTGTATCTGAAGGAATCAATAACCACAGCGCCACGAGGCAATCTCTGGGTGCCTCGTATGCGATGATGTAGAATTTAAATGTTACTTGAGGTAGTGTCTAGCCCATCATCAACATCACCAGTCAAGGAGTTGCGTAGAACGTTGCAAAAAAACAAAGTTCTTAAAATCTAAACCTTTTTAAAGATTTACTTTAAAATTTTACGGGTAGGAAGTCATTTCGCATGACTTACGCATTGGGTTTATCTCAAACAGTTATTGGTTGGTAACTATTTTAAAAAAATGGGTTAATTTATGGTTCACCAGGTAAAACATTATATGTCCTACAATAGATAAATACAATTTCTTCGCTCTTTACAAAAGTTCGTAAATCAAAAAACTGAATCGCATACTGAGGTTGTATGGTAACTTTAGGAGGTTATTAAACATGACACGTGTTTCAAAGCCTGGATAAAATTTTTCGAGACGTTTCGCTCGGGAAGCTATCAAACAACGGCTGAAAAAGCTGCAGTGGGTTCACAGAGCTTTGGAGCGAAAAATTTTATGACCAAGTAAACAGTGCCGCGTAGGTGTCTTGTTTACATGGTCGTCGGTGCTGAAGATCATCTTTACCTGAAGAAATAATTGATGTTACTTACCGGGTACGGATAATGGCTCCCTTCATAAAACAAGTTTTGGCCCACGGGCGTAGTCACGAGAACAGATTCTGCGCTTGTCATCACCGTCATGTTCAAACTGGAAAACTGGTTAGCCCAGGCCTGCAGCATAAATAAATATCAGTTTTATTTTACATTCTAACAACAATCAGTATAAGGTTTAAAAACAAAGGACAAACCATAAAATTTTTTAAAGGGAAAACTGAAACATCTTTTAAAATATTCAATGTTATAAAAAATAAGTGCCACAACCTTTATTGACCCTGAATAAATACTAATTAAATGGGAAAAAATCAGTCTTTTTAATACAATGAAACTCTGCCCTGTCTGTTAATGAAGACTATTACACCATTCACTTATATATAATTAAATAGCTGAAAAATCAAATCAAAACAAGAATTCCAGCAGCATATAAAACATAGAAAAGCATTAGTTGGACGACAGAGAGGTTGATGAGCCCATGTTGTACTGGCCTGCCTCATGGTAAGCGAGAACCACATGACGCTTTAAACCACAGGACCACCCAACCCTACAAGAATGGCGCAACCAGTACAGAGCTAGCTGTTGGGCCACCATCCGAGGGCATACGGAGGTGTGGAAGCTTCTAAGCTAATTTCATTCTCATCCCTGTTTGAAATTAGCTTAGAAGCTCCCACACCTCCGTATGCCCTCGGATGGCGGCCCAACAGCTAGCTCTGTGCTGGCTGCGCCATTCTTATAGGGTTTGGGTGGTCCTGTGGTTTAAAGCGTCATGTGGTTCCGCTTACCATGAGGCAGGCCAGTACAACATGGGTTCGAATCCTTGGCTAGCGCAGTGTTGTTAATTGATCAATACCACTCGCTCGTGGTTACAATAAATATATATATAATATATATATATATAAAATATTATATAATATATATATATATATATATATAATATAATTAAATATATATATATAATATAATAGCTTAAAGGGGCGTCTCTTACCTTAAAACATTATAACTAAGTAAACCAAACACAATCCCAATGGAAATCTTTCTTCAAATATTTTAATTTGTCTACTATGTGAGGGAAGTCTGCCCATCAAAAGAAGACAAATGATGCTTCCACACGGTTCATTATCCCTCCCAAAAAAACAGTTTGTCCTTCTCCTGATTACCTTCCATTTGCCAGGTGCTATTTAATTCATTTGAGCTTACTGTTCCTCACTGAATATAATAATAATAATAATGAAAGAGGTCTGGATTTGTGTTAATGCAAGTAAAAATGGACTGCTTTGGCTGTTGTAGATTATAATTGTAAGATAAATAAATCTTTCCACTGTGACATGCAAAGAAATAAACTTGCCTGAGCTACAGTTGCAAGTTCTCTATTCCAACGAAGGACCTTCATATCGGAAGCCTGTGGCTGGATCCAGGGTCTCCACGCTGCTCCTCTCCTCGTGCTACCTGTTGGTGGTGACAGTAAGTCAACTTGAAGAGGGTAGTTACTATCCATGATAGGCACATTAGTGGACAACAGAAAAATAGACGTCACCAGGTCTAGATTTCAGTTCTAAATATCCAAAGTATTGTGCGTTTCAACTAGAATGGCTAGAATTTGAGAAGCTAAAGATTTTTCATAGAGGATCATCACTCAGCTCAAAATTTATTCCCAGTCTCACACATCATGCAGTGAGTCCAGCTGGTTTTCAAAGTATAAAATTAAGCACAGACTACTTTGAATTTGAAATGTTTTAGAGAAGTTACATGTTAAACCTGGACTTAATAACAATTATTCTACAATTTAACATGTACTCATCATATAGTCTATCCATTTTAGCTGAGTATATTTATTTATATTCAATATATGGTCGTCTGATATAGTAACCAAATGAGTCATGGGGAAAACGTAAAAAAAAAATTCATTTCCTGGATAAGTTTTGCTTAATTAATTTTTTTCTCAAGTTCTGCTAATTATTTGCAATGCCATGTTGTGGTATGCATTGTAAGACACAATGCTAGTCACGCTAATTTAAATTTGTTCTAATCTTTTCCAACTGCCTTTAATGCATTTACAGTGATTATTATGGCTGAATATTGTTAGGTTCAAATTTCTAGAAAATGATCTGATGATGGCTATTTATATGTCACTGATCTGTAGACAGGCACTTCACATAAATTTCCTGAAGATGTGTTGAATATGATAATGTTATACAATACGACAAGTTAAGTATCTTTATTTCGAAACGTTTCGCCTACACAGTAGGCTTCTTCAGTAAAATTACAGAGGAGGCAGCAGAGCATAGATATGTAAAGATGATATAATCATTTCCATCACCGTCAACGACGGTGATGGACGGTGATGCCCTGCATGCATGAGATTCTAGCCACTTCGCCAGTGTGTCAACTATTGCTCTATTACTTCTCATCATACTCTTGCCTTGGCTCCTGCTGTTCTGTGGTGGGTTATACATCACTGCAAATTACCACCTTGGGTGTGTTGTGTGTGTGTGTGTGTGTGGGGTGTGTGTGTTGGTGTGTGTGTGTGTGTGTGTGTGTGGTGGGGTGTGTGTGTGTGTGTGTGTGTGTTGTTGTGTGTTTGTGTGTTTGTGTGTGTCTCACCTCACCTATATGTGGTTGCGGGGGTCGAGTCACAGCTCCTAGCCCCGCCTCTTCACTGGTTGATACTAATTCACTCTTTCCCTGCTCCATGATATTTGTCATACCTCTTCTTAAAGCTATTTATGGAACTTGCCTCCACTCTTCACTCTCCAGATTATTCCAGTTCCTGACAACTCTAAGACTAAAGAAATACTCTAACATCCCTATGACTCATCGGGGTTTTTCAGTTTCCAATTGTCCCAGTGTTTCTGCATCCCATCTCTGAAACATTCAATCCTTGTCCACGTTGTCAACGCCTCTTAGTATTTTATACGTTGTCATCATGTCCCTCTATCCCTCCTACCCTCTTGTGTCATCAGGTTGAGTTCCCTTAACCTCTTCTCATAAGACATACCCCTCATTTCCCGGGTATTAATTGTGTTGCAAATTTTTGCACTTTCTCCAATTTCTTGACCTTGAAGTGTGTTGTGTGTGTGGTGTGTGTGTGTGTGTGTGTGTGTGTGGGGGGTTGTGTGTGTGTGGTGTGTGTGTGTGTGTGTGTGTGTGTGTGTGTTGTGTGTGGTTGTGTTGTGTGTGTGTGTGTGGTGTGTGTGTGTGTGTGTGTGTATGTGTGTGTTGTGTGTGGTGTGTGGGGTGTGTGTTGTGTGTTGTGTGTGTGTTGGTGTGTTGTGTGTGTGTGTGTGTGTGTGTGTGTGTGTGTACTCATTAATTGTACTCATTAATTGTGGTTGCAGGGGTCGAGACTCAGCCCCTGGCCCCGCCTCTTCACTGATGCTACTGGTCCTCTCCCTCTCTGCTTCCTGAGCTTTGTCATACCTCTTCTTAAAACTATTATGGTTCCTGCCTCCACTACTTCACTTGCTAGGCTATTCCACTTGCCTGACACTCTATGACTGAAAAAAATTTATTTTCTAACGTCCCTGTGACTCGTCTGAGTCTTCAGCTTCCGTTGTGACCCCTGTTTCCCCGTGTCCCCTCTCTGGAACATCCTATCTTTTGTCCACCTTGTCTATTCCCCGCAGTATCTTGTATGTCGTTATCATGTTTTCCCCTGACCTTCTGTCCTCCAGTGTCGTCAGTCGATTTCCCCTTAGACATCCCCCTGGGGTGATTTTGTTGGTTGGGTGTGGGTTTTAAATTTGTGTTTTTTTTTGGTGTTGGGTGTGGGTTGTGGTGTGTTTTTTGGGTAATAATTAAAAAATTTTTGAAAATTTTAATTTAAGGTGACAAAAAAAATTTGGGTTTTTCCCCCCTTTTAAAAAATTTGTTGTTGTTGGTGGGAAAATTTTGGGTTAAAGAACCCAAAGGGCCAAAAATGTATGCTGACGGACCTAGGTTTATTTCTTAGTCTTTTTCCCCCTCAAAAAACATGCGGATTGGTGATTATTGGAGCGGGTCGCTGTCAGTGGCTCTTTAAAATCCCTCATTCTTGGGCTGAATTTTTTTCTATTTGGGGTCTCGAACAGGGAACTTAATTTCTTCTTTTGTTTAGTTTAAAATGGGTGGGTTGAAGTGAACCCCGTGGGCCCGCTGTCGGGCCCCACGAAACCCCTAGTCCAAAGGTGTTGTTGCTGGGGGTTTTTATCTTAGTTCCTTCTTTTGTTGGCCGATTAGTTTTTTTCTTGTGGGGCTTTAAACCTTTAAAATTTTTTTAAAAAAAAACCCCCCCCTTTCTCTGTTTTTTTTTACCCATAAAAAAGGGTTTTTTTTTTTTTTTTTTTGCTCTAGGCCCCCCTTTTTTTCTCCCTGGCGTCCCTTTTTAACTTTTGGGGCCGCCTTTCCCTTTCCTTCTGGCATCCCTTTTGTCCCTTTATTACGCATAAACTTTATGCCCCTCTGTCGCCCCCATTCTTCCTTCCAAGTTTCGTTCCGTTTCCCCTTAAACCTTTCCTCGTCACATTCCCTTAGCTCTGGACTGTGGGTTAATTGTCTTCCTACTTCTTGGGCCTTCCAGGTGTGGTCCGATTCCCCATTTCCCCATTGGGCCTACTTGGGGGTGAGTGTTTGGTTTTTTTGGTTTGGGTTTGGGTTTTGGGGGTTGCTGGGGGTTTGGTTGTTGTGTGGTTTGGGGGTGTGGGTTTAAATTTTCCCCCTCTTTTCCCAAATTAGGGAATACCTAGTTTAATCGTTTTAAACTTTTTGTTTTTTATTAAAATTTGATTGTGGATGAAATTGAGAAGCGAAACAAAGGCCTCCAGGTCTTTTGGTTTTTAAACTCGTTATTTCCTCCTCAATCAAATTCAATATTGCAAGGGTTAGGCATTCCCTTATCAGATTTAACTATATCAAATCATTTGGCCCGCTGAACCCTTGCCCCGGTGGCCCCACAGAACCCTTTCCCTTTCCTGTGTTTTGGGTTCCCGTGGTAATCCTTTCTTGGGGCCCTTTTTAGTGGGCCGTCTCGTTCTGCTAAATTTTTGGAATTTTGTCAAAGGTTCCCGGTTTGGATTACCAATTTCAATGTCTTTTTTGGCCGTTAAAAAGGGGTTTGTTCGTTTTTTTCTTTTAAAATTTCTTTTTTGTTTAAAAAGTTTTCTTTATTCTTTTCCTTCCATTGTTGAACTTTCCTCTGTTTTTCCTGCTTTGAAAACCCAAAATTAGAGGAAAGGTTAGTAATTTAGTCTCTTTTTCCTTTTAAATTGGGCCTCCTTAAGGGTTTCATTTTTGGTAGGTTTCCGGGTTTTTGGGGTGGAAGTTGTGTTTGGGAAAAGGGGGTCTGTTCCTAAGGACCCATTGGGGTGGTCGGTCCTCGTTGGGTTAGCCTTAAGGTTCTATCTCCTGGGTTATGTAATCATTGTTGGGTTTTCCTTGTGGTTCTTTGTTTGTTTGCCCCCCTGTTTTGTAAAACTTTCTTAAAATTTGTCATTAGATATTCTTTCTTTTTGTGAATTTTTCTTTTTTTTAATTATTTTCCCCGGTGATGTTTGGCTTTCCTGGTTGGCACAATTTTCTGGTAGTTTTATTGGCTGTTTTCCCTAGTTCGCTGGGTTTTATTGGGAAATTCCGGTTTGCGAGGTTCCCCCCAAATTTTTGTGGATCAAGTCTGTTCTTTTCCTTCTTTTTGCCGTTTGTCCTGTGGGTTTAAAGGGGTTGTTGTCTCCCGTGTTACTGGTTGCCCCCTGGTGGACCTTTTCGATTTTATTGTTGCTTCATTTTCCATAAATTATTTATGGGTTGGCCTTTTGCCCCCGATCCCGAAAAGCTTAACCTAGTATCCCCCCTTTATAGCCCTTTTCCCCCAAAAAACCCATTTATTCCTTTTCCAGATTCCCAAAAAAGGGCGCAATCCTAGGATTTTCGGCCCAAGCTGATGCCCATGAAACAAAGGGGGTTTTTTTTTAAATTTTTTTTGGGGATTTTGGCCAATTTGTTCTGGTTTTAAATGATTGGCTGTCTCCATGATTAAAACGTCTGGTTTTTTTTGGGGATGGGAAAATAACCGGTTTATCCCTGTAGTGCCAAATCTTTCGGATAGGAAGGGAATACATGTTCAGTGTGATAACCGTGTTTTTTTTGCCAAAAAGTGCTGATTTTGTTGGTTGAAAAAAAGTTAAGTATGTTAAAAGGGCCCTTTTTTGGACTATGGCTTGCGGTGGCTGGAGCTATTTGAATAAAGGGGAAAAAAAGGGCTTAGCAGTTCTGATTTTTCTAAAGTATTTGAAGGGGTTGGGCTTGAAAACAGCGATCTCGAATAGCGAGCTTGAGACGAGCGGGTTTTACGATTTCTTTTTCATAGTTTTTTTCCTCTACCAAGAACCTGAAAAAAAAAAAAATTACCCGTTTCCAGAATTGTCTCTGTCTGCTAATCCAGCATTTTGGAAAAAAATGTTTCCTGCGCATGATAATGTGGTATAAATGTGGTAAAATGCGTCATCCTGAACTAAGTTTTCTTTCCTTAGGGATGTTGATAAAGGGTATAAGATCCACCAATGAATACCAAATGCGGATAGCGACCCTTTATGCTACGTTTCCCCCAAAAAAGGGCTTTGTCAAGTACAAAACAGATGTTAGAAACTTGAAACTCCTGTGTGAGCGAAACGTAGTCAAAAAGGATGTATTATACTGCTTTGGTTTTTTTTTTCCCCCAGGGTGAATGACAAAGGACGGCTTCCGGGGTTGACCAAAATTTTCCGATTCCCTTGGGTTGCAACGCAAAAGGGCTTCCTCTTTTCCCCTCCTGTGGTTGTTTTTACATCTGTGACCTCGGTTGCGATTATTTCATACCTTCTATGGTAATAGCTATTTTACGGGTTATAAGACGCGGTATTAAGACTTTTTTTTATTTCAGCGGCTCGGCATCGGACGTATGGAAAAACTACGCCCCTCCCAACCCCAATTAGTCCCGTCACTCACCCCCCTGTTTTAGGCCCTAGGGTGATTTTTGGAGACATTTTTTTGGAAAAAAAAAATGCGTCTAATAAGCCCGAAAGCGGAAATTCTTTTTAAAACTTTTAATTTTACTGTATTACTTGTTTTACTAAATCAAAAACGTATTTTGCTCCGCCTTACATGGGAACACACATGACGTTTACGTTTATTTAACCCTTTGATAACAATTTAAATTGATTTCAAACTTCATTTCTTTTGTAACTTATTAAAAAAGTTAGAAAATTTTTGGTGCAATTTTAAATTTATATTTACCATTTTTACGGTATTCTCTCGGGGTATTCCCCTTAATGAAGTATTAATTAACTAAAAGCAGAGCAACGCTAAAAACACTTTACTTATTCCCGGAATAAATAGGAAAACTTATTTTAAAGGAAAAAATTTTTAAAGGGTTTTCCCATTTGTTTTCCTTTGAAAAAATTTTTTTTCATAAACATTTAAAAATAGTGATTTTTGGAAATTCGACAAAATTTATAAATAATTCTAAGATAAATTTCATATATTAAAAAATTTATTACCATATATTGAATATTTATTTATAAAAATTATTTTTTTATTTAAATTTATATAAATTATTTATATTTTATTAATATAAATTAAATTAAATTTATTAATAATATTATTTAAAATATTATATAATATTTTTTAAAAAAATATATATATTTATATATTTATATATATATAATATATATATATATATATGCTGTGAAAGGCAAACTTTCGATCTTGGCTTTAAAAAGCAACGTTATCTTGCCATATAGGGGAAAATGAAAATTTGTGTTTTCAATAATTTCGCCAAAGTCATTCTGATCCAACGAAAAAAAAAAATTTTACTCTGTTTGTTTAGTTTAAATTATTGTAAACAAATCTAAATATATATTTTGGGGTTAGGCTAAAATAAAAAGTTCTTTTTATAATAAGGTTTGGTAAGTTTTTTAAGATTTTTTGGGCAAAATTAAAAATTTTTTCATTTAAATTAATGAAAAAATTATCTTTAAAGTATAAAAGAAAATCTTGGAAAGGGCTTAATTTTAAATGAGTTTCTGCTAAATTTACCCGTTTTACATATTGGCACGAATAAAAATATTATATATATATTTATATATTTATATTTTATATATATAATAATATTTTTTATATATTATAATTTTTATATATTTTATTTACGCAGGACAAGCCACAAGTGGGAAATCTTTAGTCAAGACTTTCACACTTCTCGTGCGTCTCAGGGCTGTGCAATGTTGCAACGGGCAACCAAAGCAGGGAGGGGGTCCAGATAGCGTAGGTTCACGCCCGGTTACCTTTGACTGGGCTATGAGGGGGTGCCAACCCCACCCCCCATCCCCCTACTCCCCATTATGGGTAGGAGGGTTCTGAGATGTCAAGTAGAAATTATAAGATTTAAAAAACCCCCCCTAAGCTTTTTTAATCTTTTTATAAAGGTATGGGTTGGAGAAAATAATTTTCTCGTTAAACTGTAGAATGGTTGTATTATTTGTGTGACCTTTTTAAATAATAAAAGAAAGGAATAAAATGTGCCTTTGTCCGTTTAAAATGTCTTCCCCTGAGGTACTCAAATTTCTCCCCAGTACTCAAAAGTATTTTCCTAAATATTTCTACTATTTTTTAGGCTGGTTAATAGCCATACATGGGGATCTTCTTTTCCATCCGATAAATTTCTTTGTCTAAATTCTTAAAAACCCCCCCTTACGGGTTTTGAGTTTAGTAGAATTTGATCATGGGTTTTTCGGGTAGGAAAGAAATCCCCAGTTGGCACAGCCAAGACTTGAGCGTGATCGCAAAACTGTCTTTTACGCATCTGACGAAGTACTTTGGGGACGGGTTGTTCCCCCTTTTTTCCTTTAGGATTCCGCAAAAAGGGGAAAATGGAGTTGCCCAAAAATTATTTTTTTTAATATTTAAAGAATTTGTAATTTTTTAGGACAGGTCAATATATACAGTTACATAAAAATTTTCATACTAGCAAATATGTGTAGAAGTTAGGATAAACCCAAAAATGTCAGACGAGTGATTTATTTTCCCTTTTGTTAAAAATTTTTCTGTCTAAAAATTTGAAGCCCTTGCTTAGACACATTCTCAAGTTATCAATTAGAAATTAAAAATTTCCTTTTTGTTTCCACAATTTGAAATCAACAAAGTTAAAAAAAAAAAGAAACTTTTGGAATTTTTTCAGTAAAACGATGTGCCATTGTTGAGAGACTAAAACTAGTCATGGCATTTCAATTTATCCGAAGTTATCGTAAGATGTAGGAAAATGCAGGGTTCAGCCGGGGAAATGTATCCCCCGGTCGGGGCAATTTTTTTGGGTTTAAAAAATGCCCCAAACTGCAAAAAAAAAGTCACCTTTTTTTTTAATCCACCTTGCGAAACCCTTGTACCATTTATTCCCTTCATCACTAAAAAAATAAAGCACTTTTGGATAAAAAAATTTGGGGAAAATTATTATCATTATTATTTTATTATTATTATTTTTTATTATTTATTAGTGTAGTAGTAGTATTAGTAGATGTAGTAGTATGTAGTAGTAGTCTAAAATATTAAATTCTTTATTACTATTAAAAAATTTAATTGCCTACCCGGGGGGGGTTAGAACCCCCCCATCAGGTCACAAAATGCGGGCCGACGTTATTTTTAATAACTGAAACCCGAATCACAAACTACAAAAAATTTTGACTGAAAAACGTTTAATATGAACAGCCTTTGAGGGAGTTTCAAAAATAAAATTTCCTTTTTTAAAATTTTGGTTTTTCTCCGGTATTTCAAATGCATTTTTAGGGGAAAACATTTCACGCCGCCTGTGACCCCCCTTTACGTTCTGTATTCTGCGTAATTTTCTTCATTTCAAGGGACCAGGAAGAGGGTGGCAGGAGGTGATCTCGACCACTGAACCACAATTTTTGGTACAATTAGACGAGACTGGGGAAAACTCTTCCCGTGGGTTGGGAAAAAACCCGGAACCCACCTCCCCATGAACCTGCTACTAATCTTGTCAAATAAGGGAAAAGTGGCACTTTACCCCTCATGGGGTATTCCCCTACCCCAAAATCCATTCCCCATTTTTCCCAATTCTTCTTAAATCACAACCCAAAACTTTGCCCTTTAAACCAGACATGATCCTTTAATTTAAGCTGTACGATAGCTTGTCCAAGAACTCTTAGAAAAAAATTTGTGTTGTGGTTTTTTCACCAGTCCACTGGTTTTAAAAAAAAAAAATTTTTTTAAAAAAATTTTTAAAAAATTTTAAAAAGGTGAAAAAAAACTAAACTTTATTTATTAATCAAAATTTTTAAAAAAAATATTTGATGTTTCAGGATTTAAAAAAAAATTTAATTAGAAGTTTAACAAAAAACATGGGAAAACGCGAACAAAACTGTAGCTGGGGGGCCCTTTAAGGTTTGTTTTGAAAAATTTTTTAGAATCTTGTTTAATTTCCTCCCCCAAAACCCACCCCCCCCGGGAAAAATTTTGGCAGTAAAGAATTTTTTGAGCAGGATCATGCTGTGTTCAAGGGGAACTTTTAAATTAGCCCACACATCTTTTGGCTCGGGGGGCGGGAATCTTTTTTTGCTTCTAAGTGTGGTTGGCCCCAAAGAACCGAAAAAATTTGTTTGCTCCCTGTTGTTGTTTGATTTTGGGGGGGAACTCGGTTTTGTTGTGAGGGAGGGAATGTTACCAAAATTTGGGTTTCCGTTTCTTTTGTCCTGGTATTCTGAAACAAAATTTCAACATATGTGCAATGGTGTTTTTTAGCTGGAGGGGTGTTTTGTTTTTTACTTCGTAATTTTCAAGAGCCGATAATTTTGGCCTGATGGGGGAAGAGGTTTTTTTTCTTGTGGTCTGCTTTTTTAAATCAATAAAAAAGGGTATTTTTGGACGTTGGTATTAACTGAGGTGGAATGTCTCTTTTGGGTTATGGTTTTTTTCCTACCCCAAATTTGAATTATTGTACTTTCCACGGGTGTTTCTTCGGGTTTTTGGGAATTCTCCAAGAATAGGGGAATTTGATTTTAATTAGTCTTTTGGTTTGAAACGTTTTTGGTTCCTCTCGCTGAAAGGGTTTTAAAAAGTTTTTTGTGAAGGGATGGTTTGTGGGTTCTGTTGAGGAAGGGGGACTTTTTTTTGGGGAAAGGGTTTGGGGATTTCGTGTTGGCGGGGAAGGTGACTATTTTCTTTGGCTGGGTTTAGGGGCCAGTTTTTTTTGGGCCGGAAAATTTTTGCTATTCTTTTCTGGAAAATAAGTAACTGGCTGGAAATGTGTTTTGTTTTTCCTTTGTGTAGGTAGTGACTGGATGTGAAGTGATTGGTTGAAACTCATGATGTTATAATCTATTCGGGAAATGGGAAAATAGTGGTCGAAATGGTAGTTTTGTGTCTTTCTTTTTTTGGATGGGAAATTGGGGGGGTTTCTGTTGTGTGAAGTGTATTTTTTCCCTTCCGGTATATGTTACTGGCTGTTTTCCGGGAAAATTTTGGGCCAAATTTGTTCTGGATATAAAAAGATTGGCTGTACCCATGATATACGCCCGGGTTTTTTTGGATGGGAAAAAACCGTTGTATGCCTAAAAGGGGCCAAACCTTTTTGGATAGGAAGGGAAAAACATGTTCAGTGTGATAACCGTGTTTCTTTTTTTCCAAAAAATTTCTGAGTTGTTTTGGTTGAAAAGAAAGTTAAGTATGTCCCCAACGGCTTTTAACTATTTTGGTTTGGGGCGGTGGCTGGATTTTTTTGAATAAAGGGGAATAAAGTTTTAAAGCATTCCTTCTTCAAAAAGTATTTAAAAGGGTTGGGCTTAAAGAACAGCGATCTCGAATACGAGCTTGAAAACACGCCCTTGATTTACAAATGCTTTTTCATAGTTTTTTTCCCCCCTCAAACCAAGAATCCTAAAAAAAAAAAAAAAAATTACCCTTTTTCCCCAGAATTGCCAACGGGGTCTCCCAAACCGCCCTTATGGAAATAAATTTTTTCCCCTGTCCTTTATAATCGGGGGAAATGAATGTAGGTATAAGCGTCATCCTGAAACAAAGTTTTTCTTTCCTTTTGGGATTTTTGTAATGGTAAAAAGATACCACAAAAATAAATACCCCAAGGTGGGGTATAAGGGCGACCCCTTTTACTGACACTTTCCAACCCAAAAAAGGGGTTTTTGTCAAGTTAAACAAACAAAATTTTAGTAACTGATAAGCCACTGTGGGGGGGGGAAACGTAGTCAAAAAAGGTCGAAATTTTTATTTCATTGGTTTTTTAATTATTCCTTTGGGTGAATGCAACAAGACCACTTCCTGGGTTGCCAAATTTTCCCGAGGCCTGGGGGTTGCAACGCAAAAGGATTTCCATCATTTCCCTCCTGGGGGTTAAATTTACACCCTGTGACCGCTGGGTTTTGCGATTTTTTTCATAAAACTTCTTGGTAAAAAGCATATTTTCCCCGGTTTTAAAGAGGGCGGAAATGTAAAACTTTTTTTATTTTTCAGCGGCTCGGATCGGACGTAACGGGAAGAACCACCCCATCCCACCCCCCAAAACCCAAAAAGCCACGTCACTAAACCTCCGATTATGGCCCGTAGGGGGTTTTTTTTTGGAGACATTTCTTAAAAAAAACATGGGGTCTAAAAAAGGCCGCAAAAAACGGGAAAAATACTTTTAATATTTTTAAATTTTTACTGATATTACTTGTTTTTAACAAGTCAAATCCGTTTTTTGGGCCCCCCTTCCCAATGGGGGGGGGAAAGACCCCCAAATCCAGCCCACGCGACAGTTAAAATTACCTTAGAAAAAACTTTTCCAAATTGTTTTTTAAAAACTATAAATTTTTTGTGTAACTTATTAAACAAAGTTTAAAGAATATTTTTGGGTGCTTTATAGTGAGTTTTTAAAACCAAATTTTTTAAGGAATTCTCTGGGGGTATTCCCCTCTACTGAAGTATTTAAATTTAAATAAATGCAAGCAAAAGCTAAATACACTTTACTTATTCCCGGAATAAATATGACGTAAAACCTTTTTTTGAAAAGGGGAAAAAGTTTCAAAGGATTTTTCCCATTTTTTTTATCCTTTGAAAATTTATTTATCCCTAAACATTTAAAAATAGTTTTTTATTTTGGGAAATTCCCGGGCAAGAAAACAAAAAAATTTATAAATAAAATTTCACTATAGTTTTAAAAATTTATTTTCCATAAAAGGGGGTTTAAAGCTCTCGCTTCAAAACGGGGAGGGGCCCGGTTTATTCCCAGCCAAAAGTAGAAACATTGGACGTTTTTCTTTCCACCGTTGTCTAAGTTCCCCCCCATAAAAAGGGTACCGGGGGGTTTTGGGCCCACTGGGTGGGTCGCATCCGGCCCCTGACCTAAGGGGGCCCGGTCCCCAGACCGGGGCCCCGGGGGCTTGACCCCCGGAACTCTCTCCAGATCTCTCCAATATTATAAATATATATATATATATATATATATATATATATAATATATAATAAAAAAATATATATATATAATTAAAAATTTTATATATTTATATATATATAATTTTATATATATATATATATAATATATAAAATTTATATATATATATATATAAAATATTTCCTGTGAAAAGGGAAACTTGCGATCTTGGGTTAAAATAGCAACGTTCATCTTGCCCTATAGGCAAGTGGAAAAATTTTTGATCAATAAAATTTTGCCAAAGTCATTTGAACCTAACCCAAAAAAATATATTTCACTCCCGTTTGTTTAGTATTAAATATTTAAACAAAATCTAATATATTTTTTTAGTTGGGTTAGGCTAAAAAAAATTTGTTTTTGTTAAAAAAGGGTTAGGAAGTTTTCTAAGATTCTTTTTGGAGAAAAATTTAAAAAATTTTTTTACATAACATTAATGAAAAAATAATCTTTAAACGTAAAAAGAAAATCTTGGAAAGACTTAATTTTAAAAAGGTTTTTTGCAATTGACCATTTTTTCATATTTGGGGCCCACATAATAAATATATATATAAAATATATATATATATATATATATAATATATATAATTAATAATATATTAAATAAAATAAAATATATAATATATGTTATATTACGCAGGGGCAACCACAAGGGTGGAAAAACTTTAGCTCAAACTTTCACACTTCTCAGTGCGTCATCAGGAGCTGTGCAATGTTGCAACGGGGCAAACCAAGCAGGGGGAGGGGTTTAGATCGAGGTTTCACCGCCACGGTTTCCTTTTGACGGGCTTGATCGGTGCCAACCCCCCCCAAAACCCATCCCCCTACCCCCCCCTATTGGGGAGGAGGGTTCTGAGATTCAAGTAAAATTATAAAAATTTTAAAAACCAGCCTAAGCTTTTTTTAACGTTTATAACAGTCATGTGGTTGTAGAAAATAAGTTCTCGTTTAAAACTGTAGACATGGACGTTAAAATTTTGTGTGACCTTTTTAAAAAAGAAAGAAAGGAAACAATGGCCTTTGTCCGTTTAAATGTCCTGCCTGAGGGACTCGAATGTTCACCCCTTACCAAAGTATCTCTTCCCAAATATTTCTACTATTTTCTCAGGCTGGTTTAAAAGCCATACATGGGGATCTTTTTTGCCTATCCGATAAATTTTCTTTGATCTAAATTTTATATCCCCTTAAACCTCTCCTTACGGGGTTTAAGAGTTTAGTAAAATTTTAGATCAGGAAGTAATTATCGATGCTAAAAACCCCAGTATGGCCCCCATGATTGAGCAGGATCGCAATTATGTACTTTACGATCGCCCGAAAGTACTGGAGTACAGGTTGTTCCCTTTTTTCCTTAGGATTCCGCAAGAGGAAAGTGGGAGTTGCAAAAATTTAATTTTTATTAATTTTAACAAATAGTAATTTTATTCAGGACAGGGCACTATATACATTACATAAATTATCATACATAAACATATTGTAGAAGATCTAGGATAACCCAAAAAGTCAACAGAGTGTTTATTTTTTTTAGTTAAAATTTTCTGTCTAAAAATTTAAAGGGCCGTTGCTTAGACACATTCTCAAGTTATCAATGAAATTAAATTTCCTGTTTGTTTTCCAAAATTTGCAAATCAACAAAGAAAAAAACCGAGAAACATTGGAATTTTTTTTCAGTAAACGAGTGCCATTTTTGAAGACAAAAACTAGTCTGACATTCTCAAGTTATCGCGAATTTTATCGCTAAGAGTAGGAAAATGCAGAGCTTTCACCCAAAGGGAAATGATCGCCGTCGTGGCAATACATTTTTGGGTTTAAAAATGCCCCCCAAAATGCACATAAAGTCCCTTTTTTTAATCCACACTTTTTCGAAACCTCTGTACCTTTTTCTTCCCTTCATCACTAAAAAAAAAAAAGCACATTTGGGTATTAAAATTTGGAAAATTATTACATATTATTTTAAAATTATTATTTTTATTATTATTTTTATTAGTATAGTAGTAGTAAGTATATTTTAAATAGTATATGTAGTAGTACTATAATATTAAATTTTTTATTACTATTTAAATATTTAACTACCTACCACGGGGGGGTTTGAACCCCGATCAGAGTCACAAAAATGCAACCCACGTTATTTTTAATAAATGAAAAAACCACCATCTACAAAAATTTTGACTGAAAAAAATGTTTAAATAGAACAGCCTTTGAGTGGGGTTCAAAAATAATATTCCTTTTTAAATTTTGGGTTTTTCTCTCGGATTTCAAAAAACATTTTTAGTAAATCAATTTTACGCCGCCGTGACCCCCCTTTACGTTCTGAAATTTTGCGTAATTTTCTTCATTTCAAGGGACCAGTGAAGAGGGGGTGGGCCCGGAGGGGGATCTCGACCACGCAACCACAATTTCTGATACAATTAGACGAGTACTGGGAACACTCTTCCAATGATTGGAAACACTGGAACCTACCCCCCGCATGAACCGCTACATAATCTATGTCAAGTAAGGGAACAGTGGGACTTTACCGCTCCATGGGAATATTAACCCCCCATACCAAACTACCATCCTCCATTTCTTCCCCAAATTCTTCTTAAATCACAACCAAACTTCGCCTTGAAACCAGACATGATCCTTAATTTAAGCTGTACTGATAGCTTAGTCACACAGAACTCTTAGAAAAATATTTGTGTTGATGGTTCTGTCACCAGTCCACTGGTGCAGCTGGTAGTGCTGCTGTTGTCATACAGAGTGAAAAGCTCTCATAAAGAAATTTGGGAGCACGCATCAATAAGTGGGCCTCTACCCTTCAAACAGAACTGTTTGCCATCCTCCTTGCACTCAAATGCGCCCATGTATCTAAGGTTGACACTTTAAAATTGTAACTGATTCTGTCCATCCAAAAATTTGCTCTCACTCTTTAAGTATAAATTGTGGCATGCTTGTGTCAGAAGCCAGATACAAGAAATTTTAGGATTGTGGAGAGTGAAGTCAGAGTGCACATGATGTGGATTTCCCATCCTGCATTGGTGATTAGATGCATGATGGGAACTGATGGATTAGCTAAGTTATAATCCTTTCAAAGAGGGAGTAGATTACAATCTTGGTTGTCAGTTAGCAGTTTGAGAACAAAACTACGAAAAGAACTTCAACTTAACTTTATTGACTTAAAGACCGGGGAGACTGGCACCAGTTAGTCTATCTATCATCATTCTATCATGCGGGAGGAGTCACATGTCTATGGTGCATCCAACAAAATAACCGACTCTTGGACGACACTACAGCCCGGCCCCGGGCTGGGTTTACAAGTATCTATGGCGGGTTAAATCACCACCACCAATGTAGACCAAACGAAATGTAAACTTGTCACACCTTGCGTCATTATGTACTGTAGTGCGATAAAATTAAATTTGAATTCAGAGACAACTCACTCAGAAATGTTCAAGAAATGCAAAGTATATTACCACAGTGGTATATTACGGACCATTCTGGAAAAATACTCTGATTTTGGGTCGCTGTAAATAAAGCATTACGCCGCGCGCGCGCGTGTATGTGTGTGTGTGTGTGTGTGTGTGTGTACCCACCTAATTGTACTCACCTAATTGTGGTTGCAGGGGGCGAGACCCCAGCTCCTGGCCCCGCCTCTTTACTGACCGCTACTGGTCCCTCCTTCTTCCTGCTCCATGAGCTTAATCAACCTCTCTTAAAACTATGTATAGTTCCCGCCTCCACTACATCGCTTGTCAGACTATTCCACTTCCTAACAACTCTGTGGCTGAACAAGTACTTCCTAACATCCCTTTGACCTCATCTGAGTCTTCAGCTTCCAATGCGACCCCTTGTTTCTGTGTCCCATCTCTGGAACATCTTGTCTCTGTCCATCTTGTCTATTCCAAAGCAATATTTTGTATGTCGTTATCATGTCTCCCCTAACCCTCCTGTCCTCCAGTGTCGTCAGTCCGATTTCCTTAACCTTAGCTTCCCCTTGCTCTGGAACGAGCCTTGTTGCAAAACCTTTGCACTTTCTCTAATTTCTTGACGTGTTTGACCAGGTGTGGGTTCCATACTGGTGCTGGCTACTCCATAGGGCCTAGGTACACAGTATAAAGAAGTCTTGAACGATTCCTTACTGAGGGACCGGAACGCTATCTCAGGTTTGCCAGGGGCCCATATGCCGCAGCAGTTATCTGGTTAATGTGTGCTTCTGGCGATGTTAAATCGGTATTATACTCACTCCTAGATCTTTCTCCTTGAGTGAGGTTTCAAGTCTTGGCCTCCTTGCCTACTCTGTCTGTGGTCTCTTTTCCCTTCTCCGATCTTCATACTTTT
>NW_026505135.1:0-22500 GCF_026875155.1 Cherax quadricarinatus
CCGCCACCAAGGCAGGGGGGCCCGAAAAAAAAAAACTTTCATCATTTACTCCATCACTGTCTTGCCAGAGCTCGCTTTCACTACAGTTATGAAACTGCAACATTAACACCCCTGCTTCAGAGTGTAGACACTGTACTTCCCATCTCCAGGACTTAAGTCCGGCCTGCCGTTTCCCTGTCCCTTCATAAAGTTACTCTGCTCACACTCCAACAGCACGTCAACTTCCCAAAAACCATTTTTCTCCATTTGCTCCTGTCTAACACGCTCACGCACACTTCCTGGAAGTCCAAGCCCCTCACGCACAAAACTCCCTTTTTCTCCCTTCCTCCAGCCTTTCCCTTTGGCAACCCCTTCCCCGCCTTCCCTCCACTACAGATTTGTATACTCTTGAAGTCCATTCATTTTTGTTCCACCTCTCTAAAATGTCCAAGCCATCTCAGCAACCCCTCCTCAGCCCTCTATATATAGGTTTGGTAATCTCACACCTCCACCTAATCTCCAAACAGGGATCTCTGTATTATATTCACACCACACATTGCCCTCAAACAGGGCATCTCCACTGCCTCCACCTTTTCCTTGTTGCAACATTCATCACGCATGCTTCACACCCAACAAGAGCATTGGTATAACATACTCTCATACAGTCCCTTCTTTGCTTCCATGGATAAAGTTCTCTGTCTCCACAGAAATCCTCAGAGCACCATTCACCTTTTTCTCTTTGTCAATTCTATGATTCACATCATCCTTCATAGACCTATCTGCTGACACGTTCATCCAAAGTATTTAGAATACATTCACTCCTCCATACTCTTTTCCCTCCAATTTGATAAACCAATCTTCTGTTACCTAATTTTTTTGTTATCCTCACTTCTTACTCTTTCCTAAATTCACTGTTTAACTTCCTTCTCTTACGTACCCTACCATACTCGTCAACCAAAACCCCTGCAACTTCTCTTCAGAATCTTCCAAAAACACAGTGTCATCATCAGAGACAAATGTGACAGCTCCCACTTTGTTTAGATTCTTTTTTCTTTTAACGCCACCACCTCTTGCCAACACCCAGCCTTCACTTTTCTTATAACTCCAATCTATGAATATACTGAACAACCATGGTGATATTACACATCCTTGGGCCCAAGGGCCCACTTTTACTGGGAAACAATTTCCCCCTCTTTTACATACTCTAACCTGAGCCTCACTATCCTCGTAAAAACTTTCACCCGCTTTCAATAACCTACCCCCCTATTCCATATATTTGCAACATCTGGCACATTGCCCCCTTATCCACCCTGTCATATGTTTTTTCCAAATCCATAAAATGCCACAAAAAAACCCCTTTATCCTTATCTAAATACTGTTCACCTACCGTTGCACTGTAAAAAACGTGGTCCACACACCCCCTACCTTTCCTAAAGCCCCTTGTTCATCTGGTATCCTACTCTCTGTCTTACTCATAATTCTTTCAATAGTAACTCAACCATACACTTACCAGGTAAATCAACAGACTTAAATTCCCCTATAATTTTTGCACTCTCTTTTTGTCCCCTTTGCCCTTTATACAAAGGAACATGCCCTGCTCCTGCCAGCCCCTAGGTACCTTACCCCTCTTCCCCTGCCTTTATTAAATAATTGGGACCAACCACTCCAAAACTATATCCCCACCTGCTTTTTTAAAATTTCTATATCCCATCAATCCCGACTGCCTTACCCTCTTTCATTCTAATCTGCCTCACGAACTTCCCCCACACTCACAACTGGCTCTTCCTCACTCCTACAAGATGTTATTCCTCCTTGCCCTATACACGAAATCACAGCTTCACTATCTCATCACATTTAACAATTCCTCAAAATATTCCCTCCATCTTCCCAATACCTCTAACTCTCCATTTAAATAACTCTCCTCTCCAATTTTTAACTAACAAATCCATCCGTCACTAGTCTTCCTCAACTTATTAATCTCACTCCAAAACTTTTCCTCATGTGAGCTAAAGTGGGGGGGGGGGGGGGGGCCCTGTGCGAAGACTATCCTCTTTACCAAAAAAAAATCGAAATTTTTTGAATTTTTTTTTTTTTTTACCAAAAATCCGGGCATAATCCTGGGATAAAACCTGGGATAATCCTGGCATAATCCGGCATAATCCTGGCATAATTCTGGCCTCATTATGATTAACCGGCCCAGAATGTCCAGCAAATTTTCGATTTTTTTTGTAAACAACTCGATGTTTTTTTTACTTTTTTATTTACTCCAAAAATTACGATTTTTGTGATTGTTTCTATCCTAATATTGGCATCTCCTATGACTTATGAGTCACTAGTACCTCAGTGACTTAAGATCACTAGTACCTCATGACTTTATGAGTCACTAGTACCTCAGTGACTTATGAGTCACTAGTACCTCAGTGAAATTTTGAGTCACAAGACCTCAGTGACTTATGAGTCA
The DNA here is from genome assembly GCF_026875155.1 of Cherax quadricarinatus. NCBI lineage: Eukaryota > Metazoa > Arthropoda > Malacostraca > Decapoda > Parastacidae > Cherax > Cherax quadricarinatus. The sequence continues at coordinate 2,441 of NW_026505135.1, forward strand.
CTATACCTCAGTGACTTTTGAGTCACTAGTACCTCAGTGACTTATGAGTCACTAGTACCCAGTGACTTAAAGAGTCACTAGTACCTCAGTGACTTAGAGTCACTAGTACCTCAGTGACCTTAGAGTCACTAGTACCTCATTGACTTATGAGTCACTAGTACCTCAGTGACTTATGAGTCACTAGTTACCTCAGTGACTTATGAAATCACAAGTACCTCAGTGAAATTTATGAGTCACTAGTACCTCAGTGACTTATGAGTCCCAAGTACCTCAGTTACTTATAAGTCACTAGTACCTCAGTGACTTATGATCACAAGTACCTCAGTGACTTATGAGTTTACTAGTACCTCAGTGACTTATGAGTCACAATACCTCAGTGACTTAGAGTCACTAGTACCTCAGTGACTTAAAGAGTCACAAGTACCTCAGGACTTATGAGTCACAAGTACCCTCAGTGCTTATGAGTCCAGTACCTCAGTGACTTATAGTCACTAGTACCTCAGTGACTTATGAAATCCACTAGAAACCTCAGTGACTTATGAGTCACTAAATACCTCAGTGACTTAAAGATCACTATAAACCTCAGGACTTAGAGTCACAAGTACCTCATGACTTATGAGTCACAAGTACCTCAGTGACTTATGAGTCACAAGTACCTCAGTGAACTTATGAGTCACTAGTACCTCAGTGACTTATGAGTCACAAGTACCCTCAGTGACTTATGAGTCACTATTACCTCAGTGACTTATAGTCACTAGTAAACCCCAGTGACTTATGAAGTCACAATAAACCTCAGTACTTATGAGTCACAAGTACCTCCCGTGACTTATGATCACAAGTACCCCTCAGTGACTTATAGTCACAAGTACCTTCAGTGACTTATGAGTCACAAGTAACCTCAGTGACTTATGAGTCACAAGTACCTCAGTGACGTATGAGTCACAATAACCTCATTTACTTTTGAGTCACAAGTACCTCATGACGTATGAGCCACTAGTACCTCAGTGACTTATGAGTCACCATTTCCTCAGTGACTTATGATCACTAGTAACCTCAGTGACTTATGAGTCACAAGTACCTCAGTGACTTATGAGTCACAAGTACCTCAGTGACTTATGAGCACAAGTAACCCAGTGACTTAAGAGTCAAATAGACCTCAGTGACTATGATCAGAAGTACCTCATGACTTGTGAGTCACTAGTACCTCATGACTTAGAGTCACAAAATACCTCCGTGACGTAGAGCCAAAATAGTACCTCCCGTGACTTATGAGTCACCAGTAACTCATAGACTTATGAGTCACTAGTGATCACTGTGTACACCACCCAGTCCTCAGTGACTTTGATCACAAGTACCTCAGGACTTATGAGCACATTACCTCAGTGACTTATGAGTCACAATACCTCAGTGACTTAAGATCACTAGTACCCCGTGCCTTAAAGAGTCACTAGACCTCAGTGACTAAAGTCCACTATACCCAGTGACTTATGAGTCACTAGTACCACATAAAATTAGGAGTCCAACTAGTACCTCAGAGACTTATGAGTCCACAGTACCACAGTGACTTATAGTCACTACTACCAACAGTGAGCTTAGAGTCCTAGTACCTCAGTACTTATGATCACTATGACACTGTCCACCACCATGCCTCAGTGACCTATTAATCTTTAGTGATCACTGTCATACCACCAGTACCACAGTGACTTAAATCACTATGATCACGGCATATAACAACCAGTACCCCATGACTTATGAGTCCTAGTGACCACTGGTTTCCCACCACAAGTACGATCCCCAGTGACTTATGAATACTAGTGGTCACTGTGCACACCACCAGTACCTAAGTGACTTATAAGTCACTAGTGATCACTGTGCACACCACCAGTCCCTCAGTGACTTATGAGTCATAGTGATCACCGTGCATATCACCAGTAAATTTAGTGACTTTTGAGTCACCAGTATCACTGTGCACACCTCCAGTACTTCAGTGACTTATAGTCACTAGTGATCACTGTGCACACCACCAGTACTTCAGGGGACTTATCAGTCACTAGTGATCACTGTGCACACCACCAGTACTTCAGTGACTTATCGTCACAAATGATCACTGTGCACACCTCCAGTACTTCAGTGACTTATCAGTCACTATGATCACTGTGCACTACCACCAGTACTTCAGTGACTTATCAGTCACTAGTGATCACTGTGCACACCCCAGTACTTCATTGACTTATCAGCACTAGTGATCACTGTGAAAACCACCAGTATTTCATGACTTATCAGTCACTAGTGATCACTGTGCACACCACCAGTACTTCAGTGACTTATCAGTCACTAGTGATCACTGTGCACCACCACCAGTATTTCAGTGACTTATCAGTCACTAGTGATCACTGTGCACACCACCAGTATTTCCCGTGACTTATCAGTCACTAGTGATCACTGTGCACACCACCATATTCAGTGACTTATGAGTCACTAGTGATCACTGTGCACACCACCATATTTCAGTGACTTATCAGTCACTAGTGATCACTGTGCACACCACCAGTAAATTTTTGTGACTATCAGGGCACTAGTGTCACTGTGCACACCTACCTGTACTTCAGTGACTTATCAGTTTACTAGTGATCACTGTGCACACCACCAGTATTCAGTGACTTTTCAGTCACTAAGTGATCACTGTGCAACACCTACCATACTTCAGTGACTTATCAGTCACTAGTGATCACTGTGCACACCACCAGTAATTTCAGTGACTTATCAGTCACTAGTGATCACTGTGCACACCACCAGTATTTCAAGGGTTATTCAGTCACTAGTGATCACTGTGCAAACACCAGTATTCAGTGACTTATAGTCACTAGTGATCACTGTGCACACCACCATATTTCATGACTTATCAGTCACTAGTGATCACTGTGCACACCACCAGTTATTCAGTGACTTATCAGTCACTAGTGATCACTGTCACACCACCGTACTTCAGTGACTTATCAATTCACTAGTGATCACTGTGCACAAACCACCAGTATTTCAGTGACTTATCAGTTCCCCTAAATGATCACTGTGCACACCACCAGTAATTCAGTGACTTTAAAAGTCCTAGTGATCACTGTGCACACCACCATTATTTCATGACTTATCAGTCACTAGTGATCACTGTGTACACCCCCAGTACTTCAGTGACTTATCAGTCCCCTAGTGATACTGTGCACACCACCAGTACCTCAGTGACTTATGATCACTAGTGATCACTGGTACACCACCATTACTCAGTGACTTTAGGTCAGTAGTGATCATTTTGCACACCACCAGTACCTTCCCGTGACTTATGAGTCACTTGTGATCACCGCACATAAACCACCAGTACCTCCCGTGACTTATGATCAGTAGTGATCACTGGCACATACCCCAGTACCTCAGTGACTTATGAGCCGTATGATCACTGCAAATACCACCAGTACCTCAGTGAACTTATGATCAGTAGTGATCAACTGGCACACCACCAGTACCTTAGTGACTTATGGACCCCTAGGTTGAAATCACTGCCCCATACCCTCCATACCTCAGTGACTTTATGAGTCAGTAGTGATCACTGCACCCCATACCCCAGTGACTTATAGTCAGTGATCACTGTAACCCCACACCATCATGACCTTATTATCAGTAGTGATCACTGCACAAACCACCATGACCTCAGTGACCTATGAGTCACAGTGTCACTGCATACCACCATAAACCCCATGACTTATAGTCACTAGTGATCATGTGCCACAACCACCAGTACCTAGTGACTTATGAGTCCCCTAGTGATCACGGTGCACACCACCAGACCTCAGTGACTTTTGAGTCACTATGATCACTGTGACAAACCCCAAGTACCTCAGTTTACCTTAGATCACAGTACCTGTGCATAGCACCCAATACCTCAGTGACTTATGAGTCAACAAATACATTGTGCTAACCACAATACCTAAATGACTTCACGACAGTCACTTAAAGTCACCATACCTTTAGTGACATATGAGTCACTAAATACCTCAGTGACTCTATGAGTCACAAGTACCTCAGTGACTTAGAGTCACAATACCTTCGTTACTTAGAGTCCACAAGTACCTCAGTGACTTATGAGTCACCAATACCTCAGTGACTTATGAGTCACAAGTACCTCAGTGACTTTGAGCCACTAGTAACCTCAGTGACTTTGAGTCACCCAAATACCTCAGTGACTATGAGCCCCTATACCACAGTGACTTATGAGTCACCAGTATCTTACAGGCACATTTAATGAGTCACAAGTACCTCAGTGACTTATGAGTCACAAGTAACCTCAGTGACTTATTTAGTCACAATACCTCAGTGACGTATGAGCCAAGTACCTTTATGCTTTTGAGTCGTACTTTCATTCGTATAGCCACAGTACCTCATTACTATAGTCCCAGTACCTCAGTGACTTATGATCACCAGTGTACCTTCAGTGACTTGAGTAAAAGTACCCGAGTGAACGTTTTTGAGCCAAGTAAACCCAGTACTAAGATTTCCAACCCCTCAGTGACTTATGATCACAGTATCATGGTAACCACATACCTCAGTGACTTATGAGTCCCCAAGTACCCTCATGACTTATGAGTCACTAGTACCCTTCAGACTTATGAGTTCACAAGTACCTCAGTGACTTGAGCCACTAACCTCATGACTTATGAGTCCCCCAGTACCTCAGTGACTTATAAGTCACTAGTACCCTCAGTGACTTATGATCACAGTACCGTCAGTGACATGGGGTCACAAGTACCTCAGTGACTTATGAGTCACTAGTACCTCAGTGACTTTATAGAGTCACTATACCTCATGACTGAGTCACCCAGTAAACCCCAGTGACTTATGAGTCACATAAGTACCCAGCTCAGTGACTTATGATCTTATATAGTCATAACCCTTTCCTCAGTGACTTATGATCACTATGACACTCAGGATTAAAAATTTCCATTACCCATTTACTTAGATCACTATGACCCATGTGCCCAACCCCAAATACCTCAGTGACTTTTGAATCACTAGTACACGTGCACACCACCAGTCCTAAATGACTTAGTCACTTTGTGAATCACTGTGCACAACCATCCTCAGTGACTTATAGTCCCCTAGTGAACACGGATATAAACCCGTACCCATGACTATGAGTCACCAGTGATCACTGTCAACACTCCAAATTTAGTGACTTATCATCACTAGTGATCACTGTGCACACCACCCGTACCTTTAGTGACTTATAAGTCACTAGTGATCACGTGCACAACCACCAGTCCTCAGTGACTTATAGTCACTAGTGGGTCACGTGTACACCAAACTTTATGACTTATCACACAGGATCCTGTGCACACCCCCATACTCAGTGACTTATCTGTCACTAGTGATCACTGTGCACACCACCAGTATCAGTGACTTATCATCACTAGTGATCACTGTGCACAACCACCAGTAATCAGTGACTTATCAGTCACTAGTGGGTCACTTTTCACACCACCAGTTTCAGTGACTTATAGTCACTAGTGATTTACGTGCACACCACCAGTATTTCAGTGACTTTTCAGTCACTAGTGATCATGTGCCCCACCCCAGTATTTCAGTGACTTATCAATCACAAGTGCACTTGCACATACCACTTCATGACTACATCACTATGATCACTTGCACACCACCAGTATTTCAGTGACTTATCAGTCACAAATGATCACTGTGCACACTCCATATTCAGTGACTTATCAGTCACTAGTGATCACGTGCACACCACCATATTCAGTGACTATCAGTCACTAGTGATCACTGTGCACACCACCGTATTCAGTGACTTATCAGTCACTATGATCATGTGCACACCACCAGTTTTCAGTGACTATGTGTCACCCAGTGACCTGTCACACCACCAGTATTCAGTGACTTATCAGTCACTAGTGACACTGTTGCACACCACCAGTATTTCAGTGACTTATCAGTCACTAGGATCACTGTGCACAAACCCCCGTATTTTAGTGACTTATCAGTCACTAGTGATCACTGTGCACACCACCAGTATTTCAGTGACTTATAGTCACTAGTGATCACTGTGCACACCACCTAGATTTCAGTGAAATTATAGTCACTAGTTTATCACTGTGCACACCACCAGTATTTCAGTGACTTATCATCACTAGTGATCACTGGTACACCACCGTACATCAGTGACTTATCAGTCACTAGTGATAAAGTGCACACCACCATATTTCATGACTTATATCACTAGTGATCACTGTGTCCACCACCAGTACTCAGTGACTTATGAGTCATAGTGATCATTGGCACACCACCCGTACTCAGTGACTTATAGTCACTTGTGATCACCGCACAACCACCAGTACTCAGTGACTTATAGTCACTAGTGATCTTGGGACCAAACCCCAGTACCTTTATGACTTATGAGTCATAGTGATCACTGTGCAACCCCAGTACCTCAGTGACTTATAGTCCAGTAGTGATCACTTGGGGCACACCACCAGTACTTCAGTGACTTATATCCCCTAGTGATCACTGCACATACCACCTCCGTAACCTCAGTGACTTATGAGTCAGTAGTGATCACTGTCACACCACCAGTACTCAGTGAATTTGAGTCACTAGTTATCACAGTGACACACCCAGACCTCAGTGACTTATGAGTCAGTAGTGATCACTTGCACACCACCAGTCCTCAGTGACCTTTTGAGTCACTAAATGATCACTGTGCAACCCCAGTAAACCTCAGTGACCCTATAGTCACTAGTGATCACTGTGCACACCAACCAGTACCTGTGCTTATGAGTCACAGTGATCACTGTGACACCACCAGTACCTCATGACTTATTTAGTCATAGTGATCACTGTGACAAACCAAAACCAGTACCTCAAGTGACTTACAGTCACCCAAATACCTCAGTGACTTGATCCACAAGTACTTGACTTAACCCCAAATACCTCAGTGACTTATGAGTCACAAATAACCTCATTTCTAATACCCAGTACCTCAAATGACTTATGAGTCATAGTATCAGTGACATATCACAGTACCTCAGTGACTTATGATCCAAGTCCTCAGTGACTTAGAGTCACAAGTACCCTCAGTGACTTATGAGTCACAAGTAAACCCCAGACTATAACACTAGTACCTCAGTGGGCTTATGAGTCACAAGTCCTCAGTGACTTGTGATCACTAGTACCTCAGTGACTTTAGTCACAAGTACCTCAGTGACTTATGACCCCAAATACCTCAGTGACTTATGATCCCCCAGTACCTCAGTGACTTATGAGTCACTAGTGAATCATGTACAGACCCACCAGTACCTCAGTGACTTATGAGTCACAAGTACCTCAGTGACTTATGACCCCTAGTACCACAGTGACTTATGAGTCACACCTCAGTGACTTATGAGCACAGTACCCTTTTGCACAGTACCTCAGTGACTTATAAATCACATACCCAGTGACTTATGACACTAGACCCGTGACTTAGGGTCCACTAGTACCTCAGTGACTATGAGTCACTAGTGATCACGTGCACACCACAGTCCTCAGTGACTTATGAAATCTTTAGGACAGGTACACCAGTACCCAGTGACTTATGAGTCACATACCCCAGTGACTTATGAGTCACTAGTAACCCCAGTGACTTATGAGTCCTAGTACCTCAGTGACTATAAATCACTAGTACCATCAGTGACTTATGAGTCACATACCTTTAAAGTGACTTAGGAGTCACTAGTACCTCAGTGACTTTGAGTCACAATATCATGTACAACCTCAGTACCCTCATGACTTAAAGATCACAAATACCCAGTGACAATTTACCAATACCTCAGTGACTTTATGAGTCACTAGTGATCACGTGCACACCTCCATACTCAGTGACATATATCACAGTGATCACTTGTGCAACCACCAGTACCTCAGTGACTTATAGTCACTATGATCACGTGCACAACCACCAGTACTTCATGACTTAAAAGTCACATGATCACTGTACACCACCAGTACTTCAGTGGGCTTATCAGTCCTAGTATCACTGTGCACACCACCAGTACTTCAGTGACTTATCAGTCACTATGTCACTGTGAACCACAGTACTTCAGTGACTTATGAGTCACTATATCACTGTGCACACCACCCGTACCTCGTGACTTAATTTACTTGATACGCACAAACCCCAGTACCTCATTGACTTATGAGTCATATGTCCTGACAAATCCAGTACCTCAGGACTTATGAGTCATGTGAGTCACTTCAAATCCTCAGTACCTCATGACTTATGATAGTATGATCACTGTCAACCACCAGTACCTCAGACTTATAGCAAGTGATCACTCAATACCTCCATACCTCAGTGACTTATGAGTCAGTAGTGATCACTTGCACACCACCAGTACCTCATGACTTATGAGTCACTAGTGAACACTGTGCACACCCCAGTACCCTCAGTGACTTATGAGTTCCTAGTGATCATGTACACCCCAGCACTCAGTGACTTATGGTCATAGTGAAACACTGCACATACCACCAGTCCTCATGACTTAAAGAGTCACTATGATCAACTTGCATACCATCCAGTACCCATTGGGCTTAGACCTATGATCACTGTGCAACCACCAGTACCTATGACTTATGAAATCACTAGTGATCACTGTGCACACCACCAGTACCTCAGTGACTTATGAATCACTAGTGATCACTGTGCCACCACCCATACCTCAGGACTTTTAAAGATCACTAGTGATCACTGTGACACCACATACCTCAGTGACTTTCAGTTACAATACTCGTGATTTGAGTCACAATACCTCAGTGACTTATAGTCCAAAGTACCTCAGTGACTTATGATCACAATACCCTCAGTGACGTATGAGCCACCCATACTCAGTGACTTATGAGTCACCCGTACCTCAGTGACTTATGAGTCACTAGTACCTCATGACTTATGATCACAAGTACCTCATGACTTATGAGTCACAAGTACCTTTATGACTTTTAAATCACAATACCTCAGTGAAATTATGTCACTAGTACCTCATGACTTAATCCAAATACCCCCAGTGACTTTGAGTCACTAGTACCTCAGTGACATTGAGTCACAAATACCTCAGTACGTATGAGCCACTGTACCTCATGACTATAGTCACCAGTACCTCATGACTTATGAGTCACTAGTGATCACTGGTACAACCACCAGTACCTCGTGACTTATGAGTCACAAATCCTCAGTACTATGAGTCACTAGTACCTCAGTGACTTATGAGTCCCCAAAATACTCAGTGACTTATGAGCACCTAGTAACTCAGACTTATGAGTCACTAGTACCTCAGTGACTTAAATCACAGTACCTCATGACTTAATGATCACTAGTACCACAGTGACTAAAGCACAGTACCCTTTAGTGACTTATGAGTCCACTATGATCACTGTGCACACCAAACCCGTGCCTCAGTGACTTATAGATCTTAGTGATCACTGTGCATACCACCAGTACCTCAGTGACTTATGAGTCACTAGTGATCACTGCATTTACAACCAGTACCCCTTGACTTATGATTCACTAGTGACCACTGTGCCACCACAAGTACCTCATGACTTATGAATCACTAGTGTCACTGTGCACACCACCAGTACCCTAAGTGACTTTTGAGTCACTAGTGATCACTTGTGCACACCACCAGTCCCCCAGTGACTTATGAGTCCCCTAGTGATCACCGTGCAATCACCAGTACCTCAGTGACTTATGAGTCACTAGTGATCACTGGGGCACACCTCCATACTTCAGAGTTTTATCACTATGATCACTGTGCACACCACCAGTACTTCAGACTTATCAGTCCTAGTGAACCTGGGGCACAAACCCCCAGTACTTCAGTGACTATCATCACTATGATCAATTGTACACCCCCATACTCAGTGACTTATCAGTCACTAGTATCACTGTGCACAAACCCCCGTACTTCAGTGACTTATCAGTCACTAGTGATCACTGGCACACCACTAACCTCATGACTTATGATCCATGATCACGTGCACACCACCAGACCTCAGTGACTTATGAGTCACTGTATCACCGCACATACCACCAGTACCTCAGTGACTTATGAGTCCAAATAGTGATCACTGCACATACCTCCATACCTCAGTGACTTATGAGCTATGCACTGCAAATACCTCCAGTACCTCAGTGACTTATAGTCCAGTGATCACTGTCACACCACAGTACCTCAGTGACTATGAGCCACTAGTGATCACTGCACATACCTCCAGTACCTCAGTGACTTTTGATCAGTAGTGATCACTATGCACACCACCAGTACCTCCCGTGACTTAAGAGTCACTAGATCACTGTGCACACCACCAGTACCTTAGGAAATTATGATCCCCTAGTGATCACTGTGTACACCACCAGCACCTCATGACTATGAGACATTCAGTGATTCACTGCACATACCCCCAGTGCCTCAGTGACTTATGAGTCACTAGTGACCCGTCATAACCCAGTATTGTGACATATGACCCAAGTGACACTGGATCCCCCAGTACCTGATTTACATGATCACTAGTGATCACTTGCACACCACCAGTCCTCATTGACCTTATGAATCACTAAATGATCCCCTGTGCACACCACCCGTACCTCAGTGACTTATGAGTCACTAGGATCACTGATACAAACAAGTACCTCAGTGACTTTGAGTTTACAAGTTACCTCAGTGACAATCACAATTACCTCAGTGACTTAAGAATCACAGTTCACGTGATTTTGACACAAGTAACTCAGTTTACTTTGAGGCCACTAGTATCTCAAATATGAGTCACCACCCATGACGGCACTAGTCCTCAGTACTTATGAGTACAAGTATCAGCTATGATCACAATACGTCATTTTACTTATGGTCACAAGTACCTAGTGATTATGGCACTAACCCTCAGTGACTTATGAGTCACAAGTACCCGTGGATGTGTCCTAGTACCCCAGTGGGTACTGAGTCAACCCCCAAATACCTCAGTGACTTATGAGCCCCCTAGTATCATGACAACCCCCAGTACCTCAGTGACTTATGATCACTAGTGATCACTGTGTACACCACCAGTACCTCAGTGACTTATGAGTCACATATAGCTGATCACTGTTCACACCACAGTACCTCAGTGACTTATGAGTCACTAGTAATCCCCGTGACAGCACAGATTTAGAGACATTAAAAATACGCTCAGTGACTTATGAGTTCACTAGTAACCTACAGTGACTTAGAGTCACAGTTACCTCATTTGACTTATGATCAAATAGTGACCCCTCGTGCACACCACCAGCCTCAGTGACTTATGGGGTCTTTGTGATCACTGGCATACCACCAGTACCTCAGTGACTATGAGTTCAGTCCGCAATACAAAGACCCCAGTATTATGATCACATGACCACAGTGACCACACTTAACCTCAGTGACTTATGAATCACTAGTGTCAACTGTGCACACCACCAGTTTCCTAAGTGACTTATGAGTCCCCTAAATGATCACTGTGGCACAACCTCCAGTACCTCAGTGACTTATGATCACTAGTGATCACTGTGCCACCCTCCCGTACCTCAGTGAAATTATGAGTCACAAATGACACTGTGCACACCACCAGTACTTTGTGACTTATAGTCACTAAGTGATCACTGTGACACCACCATAATTTTAGTGACTTATGAGTCACTAGTGTCACTGTCACTCCCCAGTACTTAGTACATACCACCAGTGCACTAGTAACCCCATATTAAACTTACATCACTAGTGATCACTGTGCAACCAACCATACTTTATGACTATAAGTCACTAGTGATCACTGTGCACACCACTAGTACCTAGTGACTTATATTCACTATGATCACTGTGACAACACCATACCTCAGTGACTTAATTTACTAGTGCGTTGCACCACAGAAAACTCTAAATACTTCCCCTCCTACACCACTTCAGGCTTAACTTAAACCCTTTCAATTACAAGAACCTCTGACTTAAGCGGCCGTCCCCCCCTTATAGTTACCGCCTCATAATTCCTTCACACCCAAACCAACAATCTTAAACCCTTATCCATGCTCTTCCAAACCCTCACGGCCAAACTAATTCCCCCCTCCTTACCTATTCCCCCCCAACAAACCCCCATGTTTCCATACAATTTTAAACCATCACCTTCGTAACTTCATGAATCCTCACAACCCCTGCCCTATATTTTAGTACCTTAAACTATAGTATCTCAATGACTTTTTCACTAATCACACCACCATTCAAACCCCTCATGCCCATCCTCCTGCACACCTTCCCTCTGACTTATAACACAGTGATTGTTAACCCCATACCTCATACTTATAATTTTTTGTTCCAAAACCTCAGTGCAAGTCACTTCCCGCAACTAGACACAATACCTCATGATTTATACAATCTGCCAACCAATAGGAAATTTAATCCATTATTTACACCATCCATACCTCTTCCTTTAATCAATTTTTTCCCCCTACTTAGTTTTCCATTACTTTTTAATTCATTTAATCCACCTACTTAATATATACACTTCAACCAACCTCAATTCCACAAAACAAAACAGTAATGAAAACCTACCTCCACACTTGTTCACTTCCTTTTACCCACAAAACTCTTGCAAAACCCCCAGCTTTCCTATATCCCCTTTGATTATGATTAACCCTGGCCGTTTCCTGAACCCCTCGTACAATTCTACTTTCCCAACACGTCAACTTCCAAAATACTCCAACCCGACCAAATCCTTAAGACTTCCTTCCAAACCTTCTATTCTTATTCACCTGGACCCCTTCCCCCCCTTATTTCCCCCACTTTTAATCCATTCATTCACCTCCCCAACCAATCCAGATTACACACCCCCCTTAATTTACTTCCCCATACCCTACCTTCTAACTCTTTATGATGACCAACTTCCTAACTCATACTCATTCTTCAAAGCACACATCACCCCAAACAACAGTTACCCTTTTCCTTCCCATCAACTAATTTTGCACCCCCTTTTTGTCTCCTTTTGCTTAAAACTATTGCACCACTCACCAAACCATATCCCCACCTTCCCCTTGTCCATTTATACCATACCCTAAACCTTTCCATTTAATAATTTTCCCAAACCCATCCTCTCTACCCATATTCCCTTCTTACAATTCATATCATCAAACTCCCAGTTCACTCAAATCTTCCCATCCAATCCTTCCCTACCTCCCCTTATAACTCCAAATATAATAATCCGAACACCTCTATTATTCACAACCTCCCAGTACCACGGGGGATTTCGGTTTTTTTTTTTTTTTATCCCTTCCCCCCAAAAAAAAATTCCTGACTTTTTTTCCTAAATAAAAAACCTTTTTTTTGCATTTGGGGGGGGGGGTTCCAAAAACCCCTGATTGCCATGACCCACCCAGTCTGGTCACCTCCACTCAAGGATGGGGCACTGCACCAGACCTAGCAGCACAAGCTAGTCAGGTCCAACTCACACCCACCCACACCCACTTATGTATTTATCTAACCTATTTTTAAAACTACACAACGTTTTAGCCTGAATAACTGTACTCGGGAGTTTGTTCCACTCATCCACAACTCTATTACCAAACCAGTGCTTTCCTATATCCTTCCTGAATCTGAATTTTTCCAACTTGATACCATTGCTGCGAGTCCTGTCTTGGCTGGAAATTTTCAGCACACTATTTACATTCCCTTTATTTATTCCTGTTTTCCATTTATACACCTCGATCATATCCCCCTAATTTTACGTCTTTCGAGAGAGTGCAGGTTCAGGGCCCTTAGTCTATCCTCATAGGGAAGATTTCTGATACATGGGATCATCTTCGTCATCTTCCTCTGTACGTTTTCCAGAGCATTTATATCCATTCTGTAATACGGTGACCAGAACTGAGCAGCATAGTCTAAATGAGGCCTAACCAAGGATATATAAAGTTGAAGAACAACCTGAGGACTTCTATTATTTATACTTCTAGATAAGAAGCCAAGAATTCTGTTAGCTTTATTGCGAACACTAATGCACTGTTGTCTTGGTTTTAGGTTACTGCTAACCAGAACTCCTAAATTCTTTTCGCAATCAGTAGTATTAAGATCTTCATTATTTAGTTTATATTTGGCATGGCTATTTTCCTGCCCAATGTTTAGAACTTTTCATTTGTCTATATTAAACTGCATCTGCCACTTCTCCGACCATTGCATCAATCTATTCAAATTCCCTGTTATCCCTGCTTATGTCTGCTTATGTCGCTATTAATTCCCTCATCTATGTCGTTTATGTAAATTGTGAACAACAACGGGCCCAACACTGACCCCTGAGGAACACCGCTTGGGATGTGCCCCCATTCAGATTTCTCCCCATTTATGCAAACTCTCTGCTGCTTATTTGTCAGCCATGCCTCTACCCAGGAAAAAATTTCTCCTTCTTTTCCGTGTGCCTTAAGTTTCCTCAGTAGCCTCTGATGTGGAACTCCATCGAAAGCCTTACTGAAGTCCATATACACAATATCATATTCATTACCATGATCTACCTCCTCAAACACCTTAGTGAAAAAAGTTAGTAAATTCGTAAGACAGGAACGCCCCTTTGTAAAACAGTGTTGAGATTCATTAATCAATCTGTGCCTGTCAAGATGGCTACGAATTGCTTCGGCAATTATTGATTCCATAATTTTCCCACTATGGAAGTAAGGTTTATTGGTCTATAGCTCGAAGCCAAGGACCTGTCACCTGCCTTGTAAATAGGTATTACATTTGCCATTTTCCACTTATCAGGCACTATGCCAGTTTGTAGTGATATGTTAAAAAGACTAGCCAAAGGTATGCTAAGTTCCTCTTTACATTCCTTTAACACCCTTGCAAACAGTCCATCAGGACCTGGGGATTTGTTAGGTTTTAGTTTCTCTATTTGTCTGAGGACCATGTCACTAGTTACCGCAATAGCACATAGTTTATTACTCTTAAGTGGGCCAATCTTGTCCCTAATCTTACTTCTGTGTACCTGAAAGAACCCTTTTGGGTTAGTCTTTGAATTCCTTGCGACCTTAGCCTCATAATCACTTTTTGCTTTTCTTATTCCTTTCTTTATTTCTCTCTTTAATTGAATATATTGATTTCTTAACTCCCTATCCCCTCTTTTGATACACCTATATATGCCTCTCTTTTGACCAATGAGATGTTTTAATCTACTGTTCATTCATTTGGGATCATTTTTCTTAGATCTAATTTCCCTACTGGGAACAAAAGTTGTCTGGGCAGCTAGAACTATGCTCTGAGAAACGTCGTATTGGCAACCAAGATCACCTACCTGACCCATAGTCAGGACATCCCAATTTAACCCACCCAGGTAATTTTTCAGTCCTATGAAGTCGGCCAAGCGAAAATCTGGGACAGAGATTTGATTGCAGTTATCTGGGTAATTCCATGATATATTGAAACTAAGTGATTTGTGATCACTTTCCCCAAGCTCATCATTAACCTCAAGATTATTAATTAGTGAATCTTTGTTGGCAAGAACCAAGTCAAGCAGATTGTTTCCTCTAGTTGGTTCTGTCACAACCTGTTCTAAAAAGCAATCCTGAACCGTATCAAGAAAGTCACTAGACTCAAGATTTCCTGTCATATTGTTCCAATCAATTTGTCTAAAGTTAAAATATCCCATTATCACAACATTTTCATATCTAGATGCCTTATGAATTTCGTCCCATAACAGCTTACTGCACTCCCTATCAAGGTTTGGGGGCCTATAAATCACACCCAAAATTAATTTGTCACGTCCCTCGAGAAACTGTAGCTAAACAGATTCTGTGTTCGATGTTTCTAATCTTATATCATGTCTAAGACAACAATTTAAATTTTCTCTGACTTACATCGCCGCTCCACCACCCTTCCTGTTGACCCTATCAGTGTGGAATAGTTTATAACCCTGTATGTTGCATTCAGAAGGCATTTCTCTATCTTTCAGGTTGAACCAGGTCTCTGTTATACCAATAACATCTATATTACCTACACTTGCAAGTAATATTAGCTCATCTATCTTATTTCTTAGATTCCTACTATTTGTATAGTAAATCTTATGGGAGCTAGTCACTCGTTGCCCTCTACTATCTCTCTTTGTTTGCTGATCAGTTAATTTGCCATTACTAGCAACTTTACTTTGAATATTGTCTTTTAAACATATCCCTGAGGTATCCCGGTAATATCTGCTGTTTTTAACCCTAATGTTGCAGTCTGATTGTTTCTCACAAACACCCATACCTCTATAATCTATCAGTTGAAATTCCTAGACAAGTCATCAATTACCCTCTCAATTGAATTGGCTAATGCAACCACTCCATCCCCAGAGAGATGAACCCCATCCCTTGCTTACATATCACGTTTGCCAAAGAATAGGTCCCAGTTATCAATGAATGGGATTGCAAGTTCCTTGCAGTACCTGTCTAGCCAGCAATTTGCAGCAATTGCCCTAGACATCCATTCATTGCCCACTCCCTTTCTAGGCAAGATGCTACATATGACTGGGATCCCTCCCATAGATCTAACTACTTCTATGGTTGACCTGTACTTATCCAGCAGCTCCTCTCTCCTGCCCTTCCAAATGTCATTACCCCTAGCACTATGACAGATAATGGGCATGTTCCCATTACCTGCCATAATATTATCCAACCTGCTGACTATGTCACCAACACCAGCTCCAGGAAGACACACTCTCTGTCTGACCTTTCTGTCTCTGTTACAAAATGCACAGTCCATATATCTTACCTGAGAATCGCCTACTATTAAAATATTCTTACCTTGATTAGCAGGGGAATCAGTGGTACCTTCCACCTCGCTAACCCCTGAAGTACACTCGTCTTGGAGAACAGAGAATCGATTTCCTACCTTCACATCTTCTCTATTAACTCTCCTCATCTTCCTTCTTCCTGAACTTTGAACCACTTGCCACTTAAAGCAGCTACCACTATCACTGCTGGTGACCATTTCCTCCTTACCAGCTAAATCCTTCTCACACTCGCTCCCAAACTCATCTATGCAAAGCTTCAGCCTCTTATTTTCCTCCTGAAGAAGTAGAATCTCCTTGAACCTGAGATTCTAAAACACTACAACAAGCCATGGTGCTTGGTAACAGCCCACGCTAACTCCCAAGAGCTTAGGCAGGTATGACTGCAGGTGACCACTAACCTTTTGAGTCGCTAGTGATCACTGCGCACACACCACCAGTACCTCAGTGACTTATGAGTCGACTAGTGATCACTGTGCACACCACCAGTACCTCAGTGACTTATGAGTCGACTAGTGATCACTGCGCACACACCACCAGTACCTCAGTGACTTATGAGTCGCTAGTGATCACTGTGCACACCACCAGTACCTCAGTGATTAACGAGTCGCCGATGAGAGCAGAGTTATGATGGTGGGTGAGAGGTGGCGCGCCGCCACCCTAGAGTTTCACCCAAACATTCCTGTGAATTAATCACTAATAAGTTATTGATGTTGTTTTCCTTCTCCTGCGAAGAGTTTTTATAGGATCATCATGACTTTTTCACACGTTATTGACGAATGATTGTTCTATTAAAGTAAAGCAGGAATTTTTGATATGAATTACCGTTTTGCTTTTATGGATTTTTTCCCACACACACAAAAAAAAAACAGCAAATTTCAAAATTTTTTGTATAATGCAACCTATTGACGTTTCGCTCATTCCCTTGTGTACGATGATTATGTAGCTCTTCATCTCTCGTCTGATGTCAACTACAACATTGTACATATTAACAAATTTGTAGAAAAAGGAAAGTTGTGAGACCTATAGAATATAACAATTTTATTTTCTTTCTAACTTTAAGGAAAAAAATTGAAAAGAAACATTTTGTCTAGGTTTTAAATGCTGCTTAATTCACAGGAAAAATTTCATTAAAATTAGAGAGAAAACAAAACAAAACAAAACAAAACAAAAGGCAAAACCGTTCTTCCCCCCATAAACCACATGACGCCTTAACCCACAGGACCACCAAGTCCTACAAAGATGACGCAGCCAGCACAGCTAGCTGTTTTACCGCCATCCGAGGACCTTCGGTGTCGTGGGAACTTCTAGGCTAATTTTCATTCTCATTCTTGTTTGGTTAACAAGTCCAAGAGCAGCATATATATATATATATATATATATATATATATATATATATATATATAATATATATATATATATATATATATATATATATATATATATATTATTACAACCACGAACGAGTGGTATTAATCAATAACAACACTGCGCTAGCCAAAGACCAAGAGGCGGCCCAGTACAACATGGATCGAGTCCTTGGCTAGTGCAGTGTTGTTATTGATCAATACCACTCATTCGTGGTTACAATATATATATAAATAATATATATATATATATATATATATATATATATATATATATATATATATATATATATATATATATATATATATATATATGTCGTGCCGAATATGTAAAACTGGTCAATTAGCAAGAATTCATTTAAAATTAAGTCCTTTCTGAAATTTTCTCTTATACATTTAAAAATATATTTTTTTCATTAATGTTGATGTAAAAATTTATAATTTTGCACCAAAAGAATCTTAGAAAACTTACCTAATCTTATTATAACAAGAACAATTTATTTTAGCCTAACCCAACTAAATATATTCTAGATTTGTTTACAATAATTTAATACTAAACAAACACAGTGAAATATATTTTTTTCGTTAGGTTCAGAATGATTTTGGCGAAATTATTGCATACACAAATTTTCACTTGTCCTATATGGCAAGATGAGCTTTGTTATTTAAGCCAAGATCGCAAGTTCTGCCTATTCGGCACGACATATATATAATATAATATATATATATATATATATATATATATATATATATATAAATATATATATATATATATATATATATATATATATATATATATATATTTATTTTATTTATTTTTAACAAGTCAGCCGTCTCCCACCGAGGCAGGGTAACCCAAAAAGAAAGAAAATCCCCAAAAAGAAAATACTTTCATCATCATTCAACACTTTCACCTCACTCACACATAATCACTGTTTTTGCAAAGGTACTATACTTTCATACATTTCCTTCTTTGCCTCTATAGATAACACTTTTTATCTCCACATATACCTCAACGCACCGCTCACCTTTTTTCCTTCATCAATTCTATGATTAACCTCATCCTTCATAAATCCATCCGCCGACACGTCAACTCCCAAATATCTGAAAACATTCACTTCTTCCATACTCCTTCCCAATTTGTTATCCAATTTTTCTTTATCTAAATCACTTGATACTCTCATCAACTTCCTCTTTTCTATGTTCACTTTCAACTTTCTACACTTTACACACACTTCCAAATTCGTCCACTAACCTTTGCAATTTTTCTTTAGAATCTCCCATAAGCACAGTATCATCTGCAAAAAAGTAACTGTGTCAACTCCCATTTTCTATTTAATTTCCCATAATTTAACCCCACCCCTCTCCCGAACACCATAGCATTTACTTCTTTTACAACCACATCTATAAATATATTAAACAGCCATGGTGACATTACACATCCCTGTCTAAGACCTACTTTTACCGGGAAGTATTCTCCCTCTCTTCTACACACCCTAACCTGAGCCTCACTATCCTCATAAAAACTCTTTACAGCATTTAGTAACTTACCACCTATTCTATATACTTGCAACATCTGCCACATTGCTCCCCTATCCACTCTATCATATGCCTTTTCTAAATCCATAAATGCAATAAAAACTTCCCTACCTTTATCTAAATACTGTTCACATATATGCTTCAATGTAAACACTTGATCTACACATCCCCTACCCACTCTGAAGCCTCCTTGCTCATCCGCAATCCTACATTCTGTCTTACCTCTAATTCTTTCAATTATAACCCTACCGTATACTTTTCCTGGTATACTCAGTAAACTTATTCCTCTATAATTTTTACAATCTCTTTTGCCCC
>NW_026505135.1:27500-45935 GCF_026875155.1 Cherax quadricarinatus
TGTAAAGAGGCCAGAACCAAATGTGTTAGAGCATGGAAAAAGTATAGAAGGCAAAGGACTCAATAAAACAAGCAGTTGAACAGAAGAACCAGAAACGAGTATGCATGAATAAGGAGAGAAGCCCATTGACAATATGAGAATGACGTATCATCGAAACCCAAATCTGACCCAAAGCTGTTATAGTCACATTAGGAGAAAAACAACAGTCAAGGACCAGATAATCAGACTGATGAAGAATGGAAGATCACAAAGAGTGACCAGGAGCTATGTGAAGAGCTTCACACAAGATTTAAAGAAATATTCACCGTGGAGACAGATATCCTTCAGCGAACCTAGGCGGTAGAGTGCAACAGCAAGTGCTGGACACACTACACATAACCAAGGAAGAGGTGAAGAAACTACTAGGTGAACTAGATGCCTCAAAAGCGGTGGGCCCAGACAACATCTCTCCATGGGTCCTGAGAGAGGGAGCAGAGGAATTGTGTGTGCCGCTAGCAGCAATCTTCAATTAATCTATGAAATCAGGGCAACTGCCTGAGGTTTAAAAGATGTCAAATGTAGTTATTTTTTTAAGAAAGGAGACAGACAGGTAGTAATAAAAAGAAGACCAGTGTCAGTGGCAAGTATAGTATGTCAAGTCGTGGAGAAGATTATTAGGAGAAGAGTGGTGGAACACAGAAAAAAATTTAGCTGATACACGATAATCAGCATATTTTCAGGGAGAAAAAATCCTGCATCACAAATCTACTGTAGTTTAACAAGGTAAGAGAAATAAGACAGGAGATGGAGGGGTGGAGCGACTGCATTTTTCTGAACCATAAGAATTATTTCGCAAAAGCTAGATGAGGAGGCAGGAATAACAGGAAATGCTCTGCAATGGATCATGGAATACCTGACAGGAAGGAAACAACGAGTGAAGTGTCAGAGTGGGTGCATGTGATGAACGGGGTTCCACAAGGATCAATCCTAGGGTCAGTGCTGTTTCTGGTATATGTGAACAACATTATGGAAAGGACAAATTCAGAGGTGTTCCTGTGTGCAGACGATGTAAATCTAATGCGGAGAATTCAAGCATACGAGGATCAGGTAGGAGTACTAAGTCATCTGGACAGATTGCAAACTTAGTCCAACAACTGACTACAAGAAATTAATTAGCCCCACTAAATACAAAGTCTTGAAGATTGAGAAAGGTTAAAGAAGACCGCTGACAGAGTACGCATAAAGAGGCCAAAGGCTGCAAACCTCATTCAAGGAAAAGGTTCTTGGAGTGAATGTCATGCCGAGCATATCTCCTGAGGCACACATCAACCGAATAACTGCTGCAGCATATGGATGCTTGCTAACCTAAGAATAGCATTCCGATACTTGAGTAAGGAGTCAGTCAAAACACTGTACACTTTATATGCCCAGCCTGTGACGGCTTACTCAGCCCTGTGACGGCTTACTCAGCCCTGTAACAACTTCAGACAGTATTACCAAGGCTGGCTCCTCCTCAGGAAAATTAGTGAATAGAAAAAGAAATAATAACAGACAAACATAAACACTTTATTATATAGAAAATATGAAACACTTAAATATGAAATATTAATCCTACATTAAAGAAAATGAAAAATGAAAAATATAAATGATAACTGAATTCAACGCTAATATATATAGGGGTGTCTGGTGCTGGTGACACTGAGTGTTGATGAAATCGTAGCAGTTGCTGATGATGGGGAAGGGGTCTCAGGTGTTGGTTACAACCCACCGGTTCCTTCTTCACAGTATAGCCTCGAGTATTCTATCCCAATGACAGGAAAGCAGGTTCTTTACTGCTGCAATGATGAGGGGTTACGTCCTGCAATTTCATACAGGTGCACAGGTAATTAAATCCAAAAAGGGGAAGTCTCAGGACGTTAGTCCATCTCCATCAGTTCTGCTCGTTGATTGGCAGGTGACCCTCTCTGTCATCCAAGCTGGAAAGATAGACAGGTTACCCACTGCTTAAGAAATCACTCTCCATGATAAGTACAATATCTAAAAGATGTGGTGATTATTACAACAGTCAACCTAGAGCAAGACTGAAAGGACTAAGTTTATTATTGGTCAAAAGTGAAGCTTTCAACCAATAAATCCACTAGAATACAAGGCAGGCATGTACTTACAGTAGTGCTGGGAGCTGTGAGTCTAGTGATTACTGTTTGGACCGGAGCCCCACACGTCACCTTTCAGGGGGGGGGGAAGAAGGAGGGGAAGGGATAGAGGGAGCTAGACTGACCCTACCTGAACAAGCAGCCGGCAGTCAAACTATCACTTTTGGGGTGGGGGAAAAAAGGCGGGAATAGCGGGAGCTTGACTTACCCTACCTCAACAAGTAGCCGGCAATGAAACTATTGTTACTATATACTCCCTCTCTACTCCTATCTATTGAACTTTTCCCTCACACAGCCTATTTTGGAGTATGCAGGACAAGTAAGGAACACACACCTGGTCAAGTACATTGCAACAAGACTTAGTCTCATAGCTAAGACATATATCTTACGATGAGAGGTTAAGGGAAATCAACCTGATGGCACTGGAGGACAGGAGGGATGAGGGGGTTGGACATGATATCAACGTATAAAATACTGAGAGGAATTGACATGGTGGATAGTGATTGAATGTTTCAGAGACGGGACACAGCAACAATGGGCCACAACTGCAAACTGAAATCTCAGATGTTAGGAAGTTGTTAGGGACGCCGTAATCCAGTGTATTAGGGCGTCTTGAATTTTGACAGGTTACCAGGGTGGCATGCTAAAGTTCGAGGGTTCGAGACTCGGCCAGTGCAGTTGTTATTTGCTTAATACCACTTGTTCGTGGATGCATTAATATGCAAACTGCTTGTGTTACAAGCATTCCAAACGAAAGGAGAATGAAATTAGCCCTTAGACTGCCACAGCCACGTATGTGTCCGCAACAGGAGTGACATGTCTATAGTGCTACTAGGAACCTGTTGTATATGATATTGATGGTTCAATGGATTAGGGCGTCTCGAATTTTGACAGGCTACCAGGGTGGCTTGCTAAAGCCACCACCACCACCACCACTACCATAACCACTACCACCTCCATCACCACCACCACCACCAACATCACCGCTACTACCACCATCACCTCCCTCACTTTCACCACCTACCTCCCTCTCTATAACCACCTACCTTCCTCTACATCACCACCTACCTCCCTCTCTATCACCCCCTACCTCCCTCTCTTTCACCACCTACCTCCCTCTCTATTACCACCTACCTCCCTCTCTATCACCACCTACCTCCATCTCTATGACCACCTACCTCCCTCTTTATCACGACCTACCTCCCTCTATCACAAACTACCTCCCTCTCTATCGCCACCTACCTCCCTCTCTTTCACCACGTACCTCCCTCTCTATCACCACCTACCTCCCTCTCTTTTGCCACCTACCTCCCACTCTGTCACCACCTACCTTCCTCTCTATCAACACCTACCTCCCTCTCTTTTACCACCTACCTCCCACTCTGTCACCACCTACCTCCCTCTCTGTCACCACCTACCTCCCTCTCTATCACCACCTACCTCCCTCTCTGTCACCACCTACCTCCCTCTCTATAACCACCTACCTCCCTATCTATCACCACCTACTTCCCTCTCTATCACCACCTACCTCCCTCTCTATCACCACCTACCTCCCTTTCTATCACCTCCTACTTCCCTCTCTATCACCTCCTACTTCCCTCTCTATCACAACCTACTTCCCTCTCTATCACCACCTACCTCCCTCTCCATCACCACCTGCCTCCCTCTCTTTTACCACCTACCTCCCTCTCTATCACCACCTACCTCCCTCTCCGTCACCACGTACCTCCCTCTCTATAACCACCTACCTCCCTCTCTATCACCACCTACTTCCCTCTCTATCACCTCCTACTTCCCTCTCTTTCACCACTTACCTCCCTCTCTATCACCTCCTACTTCCCTCTCTATCACCACCTACCTCCCACTCTGTCACAACCTACCTCCCTCTCTATCACCACCTTCCTCCCTCTCTATCACCACCTACTTCCCTCTCTATCACCACCTACTTCCCTCTCTATCACCACCTAGTTCCCTCTTATCCCCACCTACTTTCCCTCTCTATCACCACCAAACCTCCCACCTGTTACCACCTACCTCCCTCTTTTCCCCCCTATTTTATAATATTTTTTTAAAAATTATTTTTTATAAATATTTTTATAAAAAAATATTGTACCCTACCTTTCTTCCCCAAATCCCCCCCCTGTTATAATATTTATATATTATTTTTTTTTCACCACCTACCCCCACTTATAAAACCTATTTTATCCCACTACTTTCTATCCCACTTTTTCAACCCCTAATGGGGCTGAAATTATGAAATATATAATGTTATTACCTTTTATATAATTTTATATTGCTTTTATTTGCGATAATAGAAAATCGCAAATGTATTGCCTTTATTGTTATTTGACGTAGCTTATTTGTTGGTGTACTTTTTGGCTCATTCAAGTTTGATTGTCAAACACTGTAATTATCGTTGTACTGTTTTTAACTGCCGGCTTTGACGTGCTGCCCGGGCTATACGTGACGAGGGGGGGGGGTGTCCTACCTCTCGTAAAGTATTCAGTCTGCTCTAGCTTCTTGGTGTTGGACAGATTGTCGTCTCATTATTTTTGTTAGTTCTGTAGAACTCGTTCACAAATTTTGTATAGACTTAGGTTTTCGACTTGTACTGAGGGTGTGTACTAGCCCTGAGCTCTCGGTCCTTAGCTAAGCTTCGACCTAATTTTTTTTTCGTGTTTTTCAAGTCGGGGTTTTTTCCATGCTGCAATTCAGTAGATGGGAGTTTTGTAATTTTGTGGGGATCTCTAGGTCCCTGCTCAGTGTCGTTTTTTATTTTGATCCTGAGTGTCGAGTTCCCTTTTTATTTTGGGTATTGGGTTAGTTCTTTTCTTGTTTTTGAAAACGTTCTGGTGCAGTCGGTAAGAAGTTTTTATTTTTTAAATTTTTTTTGTTAGCTTTTGGCGGGTTTGGGAAAATTTTTCCCCCCTAACAAATTTTTTTATTTATTTTTGGATTGGTTTTTTAAAAGGGGGGGGTTTTTTGGTTTTAAAAAGGGGGTCTGAAAATTTGGGTTGGGTTAATTTTTTTTTTTTTTTTTTTTGTTAAATTGGGGGTTTTTGGTTTTTTTGGGGGGGTTTTTCCTCCCGGGGTTTTTTATGTTTGGGGGAAGTGGGTTTGGGGGGGGGGGGCTTGGGGTTTTTTTAGGGGGTGGGGGTTTGGGGAACGGGGTTTGGGGGCCCCCCCCAAAAATTTTTTCCAAACAAACCCCTTTTAAATTTTTAAAAAAAAATTTTTTTAAAAATTTAAATAAAATTTAAATTAAAAAAAATCCCCAAAAAACCCTTTTTTAAAAAAGGGGTTTTAAAACAATTTTATAAAAAAATTTTTTTAAAAAACCCATTAAAATTTTAAAAAAATAAAAGAGGGAAATACCCTTTCCCCCAATAAATGGGGTTTAATAAATAAATAAAAAAAAGGGGGATTTTTTTTAAAAATTTTAATATCCCTTTTTCCAAAAACATTTTTAAAAATTTTTGGGAAATTGGGGAAATTTAAAAAAATATTTAAATTTTTCAGTTTTAAAAAGGGAATTTTTAAAAATTTTTTAATTTTAAGGAAAATTAAATAAAAATTTTAAAAAAAGAAGGGGATGAGTAGGAAGGGGAGTGATATCAGTGGAACGCATGTTGAAATCCGTCAGATGGAGATACATCCTGGGAAACGACAGTGTCACTAATTACGACGGCAGAGGGCCCTAATCACGTAAGCGAGTGATCAGACGTAAAAGCGTCCGTCGTACATAATCAACCCCGCTTCTCAACCTATACCAACAACTATCCCTCTAGACCGAGATCCTACAGTAAAGACCTGCCTCCATCTAGTAACCACTAGCGTCATTCACCAAGTGTTCCTAATCAACAGTTCTTCACTCATCGGAAAGCACGTGATCCATATAGTAAACAAGTGCCTAATCGAAGGAGTGATCAATCAGTAGCCATATCATATAGTCTTACCCTCTAACTGGACATGACACCTACTTCCAACACGAGTGATCAGTAAGGCAAAGCGGGTCCACCTACCTCAATGGGCAAACCAGGTCCGTCAGTAACCTATTCCTCAAACCGGCGGTCCTAATCCATTAACAACGTACGACGAGAGTGCATCATACCTCCTAGCAAGCGATACTACAGCTCAGAAAGAGGACTACATACTTAAAACACTCCTTCTCTAGTACGCAACCTAACTATCCAGTAAAGCCCTCATATACTAACACCCCTATAACAACCCGTCTTATACTCCTAATTCCAATAATAAGTAGCACCTTTTTAACACCACCAGCGTGATACTTCCGTCAACAATCGACTGATCCATCTCGTACAGACGGGTGCTTCTCGTACCAACTGACTCTAAGTGAGCGAGTGATCCATCTAGGAAACACTCCTAAGTACGTTGGAAAAAAGTCTCCATCGTACAAGCCCCTCATACACCTACAAAGAGTGACTCCGCCTGATCACTACCTACTCCCTTTTGACCAACACTCCCCAGAGCCCTACTCCTACAACACCACACTTTCTAATCACCCAATCTCCTGGAACCAACTCCCCCTGAAGAAGTCCTCTCTGGTACAAAGCGCGTGCTAAAACAAAACTATACTAAGTACGACCTACTCTTACCAGTACCCAGTAGCTGATAACAAACCTACTCACATCCCGTACTGGCGCAGTCGACCTCCATTAGCAACGAGAGTGCTATCCGTAGGTACCGTATCACCACCTACATCCGCGATACTACCTAAGAACCCCTTCTATCAACCACTGCCTCGTATTACACAGCGTTCACAGTAGGGCAGAGCCGTGATCTAGTACAGCCACCTCCCCCTATAACCACGTACCCAGAGCTGATACCACACCATCCTGATATCTCCACCCGCTGTCTCATACAACCCGATGATCAACCTGATCCTCTCTATCACCACTACGCGCACTGTACATACCTAACACCCGTGATCTCCACCCCCCTTCATCCACACATTTCCTCTCTATCCCCTCTCTCCCCCCTTCACCACACCCCCCCTTTTTAAAAATTCCCCAAACAAGGGTTTTTTAAAAAAGTAAAAAACCCCCCCCCAACTCTTACAAAAACCCCCCTAACCCCCTAAAAAATTAAAAAACCCCAAAAATTTTTTAAACCCCCCCTTTTAAAACCAGCGGTCAACTCCCACTATACCCACCCCGTTAACACTACGATTCTATAACCCCACCCCTCTCAACCAATGATCATCACAACAAATTCTATCCCCACCAACCCTTTCCCCAAAAGGGCTTATAACAGCCCCCCAATCTAACAATTTAATAAAAATTTCCTTCTTCACAATCCCTCCCTCAACAACTACCCCTCTAACCCCGTTTCCTCTAACACCTACTATCCTAACACTAACCCTCTAAACAACCACTCCTCCTATCACCATCCCTCTTAAAACAAACCCCTCGGCACACTATCCTCTTACCCACCCTTCATAACCACTTTTCTACACAGCCTCTCCTCCTTCACACCTACTCCCTTTACACCACCTCCTTCCCTCCATCAACCCCCGGGCCCCTTTCCTAACCCCTCCGCCCTTAAAATAAACACCCCCTCCCTCTATCACAACCCGGGCCCCTTATCACCACACTCCTCTCACAACCACACTCCCTCAATCACCCACACTCCCAACAAGCT
Source organism: Cherax quadricarinatus (assembly GCF_026875155.1). Classification (NCBI taxonomy): domain Eukaryota; kingdom Metazoa; phylum Arthropoda; class Malacostraca; order Decapoda; family Parastacidae; genus Cherax; species Cherax quadricarinatus. The sequence continues at coordinate 35,294 of NW_026505135.1, forward strand.
CTACTTCTCCCAAACTAACTTCCCCAACATCCCTCCCCAACCATACTCTCCACACATTACCTCCCAACAGTTTTCCTCCTTAACCAATTCCTCTCTATCACAACGGGCCCCCAGCCAAAGGCTTTATCCACAACTTCCCTAAGCCCGAGCCCCCCTTCGCACCACTAACCCCCCGCAGCCCTGCAACGTCCTCTACACCGAACCTCAGCCGGCCTATCTAGTCCAACTTCACACATCATTCCCCGTTAACCCTAAGTCTCCACTCCACGCAAGCCCGACCTCCCACGCTATCACCAGTCGGCGTAGCGTGCTCCCTCTTATCACACAGACCTACTTCCCTGCGTCTATCAACTCCTAACCTTCCCGCAGTCGGCACCACCATACTCCCTCCGATCACCAGCGCTACCTCCGCTCAATCTAGATCACCACCGTACATCCCTCTTCATCACACTTACCTCCCCTGTGCTGTCCTCCTCCATACACATCCCTCTACTATCACCACCCCTCCCTCTCTTTAACACACCTACCTCCCCTCTATCACCACCTCTCCCTCTCTATCCAACTCCTACTCCCTCCTCTATCACCCACCTACCTCCCTCTCTATCACCACCTACCCTCCTCTCTACACCACCTACCTCCCTCCTATCACACTTACCTCCCTTTCTGTCTCCTCCTACCTCCCTCTCTATCACACACCTACCTCCCTCTCTTAACCACCTACCCCCTCTCTATCACCACCTACCTCCCACTCTGTCACAACCTACCTCCATCTCTATCACCACCTACCTCTTTCTCTATCACCACCTACTTCCCTCTCTAATCACCACCTACTTCCCTCTCTATCACCACCTACCTCCCACTATGTCACCACCTACCTCCCTCTCTATCACCACCTACCTCCCTCTCTATCACTACCTACTTCCCTCTCTATCACCTCCTACTTCCCTCCTATCACCACCTACCTCCCACTATGTCACCACCTACCTCCCTCTCTATCACCACCTACCTCCCTCTCTATCACTACCTACTTCCCTCTCTATCACCACCTACTTCCCTCTCTATCACCACCTACCTCCCACTATGTCACCACCTACCTCCCTCTCTATCACCACCTACCTCCCTCTCTATCACCACCTACTTCCCTCTCTATCACCACCTACCTCCCTCTCTGTCACCACCTACCTCCCTCTCTATCACCACCTACCTCCCTCTCTATCACCATCTACTTCCCTCTCTATCACCTCCTACTTCCCTCTCTATCACCACCTACCTCCCTCTCTATCACCACCTACCTCCCTCTCTATCACCACCTACCTCCCTCTCTGTCACCACCTACCTCCCTCTCTATTACCACCTACCTCCCTCTCTATCACCACCTACCTTCCTCTCTATCACCACCTACCTCCCTCTCTATCACCACCTACTTCCCTCTACTATCACCTCCTACTTTCCTCTCTATCACCACCTACCTCCCACTCTATCACCACCTACTTCCCTCTCTATCACCTACTTTCCTCTCTATCACCACCTACCTCCCTCTCTATCACCACCTACTTCCCTCTCTATCACCTCCTACTTTCCTCTCTATCACCACCTACCTCCCTCTCTATCACCACCTACCTCCCTCTCTATCACCACCTACTCCCTCTCAATCACCAACCTACTTCCCTCTCTATCACCTCCTACTTTCCTCTCTATCACCACCTACCTCCCTCTCTATCACCACCTACCTCCCTCTCTATCACCACCTACCTCCCTCTCTATCACCACCTACCTCCCTCTCTATCACCACCTACTTCCTCTCTATCACCTCCTACTTTCCTCTCTATTCACCACCTACCTCCCTCTCTATCACCACCTACCTCCCTCTCTATCACCACCTACCTCCCTCTCTATCACCACCTACCTCCCTCTCTATCTCCACCTTCCTCCCTCTCTATCACCACCTACCTCCCTCTCTATCACCACCTACTTCTCTCTCTATCACCACCAGACTTCATCCCAAACACAAGCTCTTGTCCCCATCACCAATACTAAAGCATTATTACCATAAGCTGCTATATTGTGTCTTCCAGCTCAGGTGTTACCAGAGTCAACATATTGACTTGCGTAAGCCTTGGACTGTCTCCCTGATGGAGAAGGGGAGTTTAAGCCGATATTACGCACTCAACATTTTCTAGGCTAGAGTGCGTGAACAAGGAGTCACACACTCAACACAAACACTCTCTGGGGTAGAGGTTGTGGATTACAAGACAGATGTCACACACTCAGTAGTAACACACTCTGGGGTCGAGTGTAACACACAGTAAACATTAACACACTCTGGGGTCGAGTGTATCACACAGTAAACATTAACACACTCTGGGGTCGAGTGTATCACACAGTAAACATTAACACACTCTGGGGTCGAGTGTATCACACAGTAAAACATTAACACACTCTGGGGGTCGAGTGTAACACACATAAACATAACACACTCTGGGTCGAGTGTATCACACAGTAAACATTAACACACTCTGGGGTCGAGTGTATCACACAGTAAACATTAACACACTCTGGGGTCGAGTGTATCACACAGTAAACATTAACACACTCTGGGGTCGAGTGTATCACACAGTAAACATTAACACACTCTGGGTTAGAGTCCGTGAGGTGGGAGACATCCTAGTATGTGGGGCAGGAGCTGCCCACATTGTACACCACATTCAAGCTGGCCAGGAGCCACAGTCTCACCACAACACAGTTCAACCACATGCGCGCATATACACACACACGCACGCACCCCCCCTCCCCACACACACACACACACACACACACACACACACACACACACACACACACATAGTTGAGTTACAAGTGAAGAGGGTAACTTGTTGCATGGGAAAAGCCAGACTATAAACGGGGGGACTACATAAGTATGAGGAACTTCCTGCAGGAGGTGCAGTGAGACAGAGAACTGGTAGGAAACATGACTCACGAAATCGTTTTTTTCTCTTAGGAAAGTCAGTAAACGAAATGATGGAATATGTAACAACAAAATGCAAGGAGGCAGAGGAAAGGTTTGTTTCCAGGGCCAACAGAAATAATGGGAAAATCAGAACGAGCCCTTGGACGGTGTAAGGAGGCAAACACTAAGTGCACTAATGAATGGAAAAAGTACAGAATGCGGAGAACACAGGAAAATAAGGAGATTAGTCGAAGAGTTAGGAACGAGTATGCACAGGTAAGGAAGGAGGCCCAGCGACAGTGTGAAAATAACATAGCATCGAAAGTCAAGACTGACCCGAAACTGTTGTATAGCCACATTAGGAGGAAGACAACAGTCAAAGACCAGGTGATCAGCCTGAGGAAAGAAGGTGGAGAACTCACAAGAAACGATCACGAGGTATGTGAGGAGCTCAACATGAGATTTAAGGAAGTATTTACAGTAGAGACACGAAGGGCTCCGAGAACAGCAAAGAGAGGAACACCAACAGGGAATATACCAACAGGTGCTGGATGACATGCAAACAACGGAGGAGGAGGTGCAGAAGCTGCTAAGTAGCCTCGATACCTCAAAGGCGATGGGTCCGGACATCTCCCCGTGGGTCCTTAGAGAAGGAGTAGAGACGCTTTACGTGCCATTAACCACAATCTTCAATACATTCCTTGAAACTGGGTAACTACCTGAGGTATGGAAAACGGCAAATGTAGTCCCCATTTTTAAGAAAGGAGGCAGAAACGAAATTACAGCCCAGTGTCTCTGACGTGTATAATATGCAAAGTCATGGAGAAGAGTGGTGGAGCACCTGCAGTAGAACAAGATGATAAACGGCAACCAGCACGGATTCATAGAAGGCAAATCCTGTGTCACAAACCTGGACTTTTATGGCAAGGTAACAGAAGTAAGACACGAGAGAGAGAGGTGGGTTGATTGCATTTTCCTGGACTGCAGGAAGGCCTTCGACACAGTTCCTCACAAGAGATTAGCGCAGAAGCTGGAGGATCAGGCACGTATAACAGGAAGGGCACTGCAGTGGATCAGAGAATACCTGACAGGGAGGCAACAACGAGTCATGGTACGGGATGAGGTATCACAGTCGGCGCCTGTGACAAGCGGGGTCCCACAGGGGTCAGTCCTAGGAGCAGTGCTATTTTTGATGTATGTGAATGACATGATGGAAGGGATAGTCTCTGAAGTGTCCCTGTTCGCAGATGATGTGAAGTTAATGAGAAGGATTAAATCGGATGAGGATCAGGCAGGACTACAAAGATACCTGGACAGGCTGGACACCTGGTCCAGCAACTGGCTTCACGAATTTAACTCTGCCAAATGCAAAGTCATGAAGATTTTGGAAGAGCAAAAAAGACTGCAGACGGAGTATAGGCTAGGTGGCCAAGGAGAAAGATCTTAGGGTGACCATAAAACCGAGCACGTCTCCGGAGTCACACATCAACCAGACAACTGCTGCAGCATATGGGCGCCTGGCAAACCTGAGAATAGTGTTCCGATACCTTAGTAAGGAATCGTTCAAGACACTGTACACTGTGTACGTCAGGCCCATACTGGAGTATGCAGCACCAGTTTCGAACCCACACCTGGTCAAGCACGTCAAGAAATTAGAGAAAGTGCAAAGTTTTGCAACAAGGTTAGCTCCGGAGCTCAGAGAAATGTCCTACGATGAAAAGTTGAGGTAAATCGGACTGACTACACTGGAGGACAGGAGGGTCAGGGGAGACATGATAGCAACATACAAAATACTGCGTGGAATAGACAAGATGGACAGAGACAGGATGTTCCAGAGAGGGGACACAGAAACATGGGGTCACAATTGGAAGCTGAAGACTCAGACGAGTCACAGGGATGTTAGGAAGTATTTTTTCAGTCATAGAGTTGTCAGGAAGTGGAATAGCCTAGCAAGTGATGTAGTGGAGGCAGGAACCATTCATAGCATTAAGACGGGGTATGACAAAGATCAGGAGGCAGAGAGAGAGAGAGAGAGAGAGAGAGAGAGAGAGAGAGAGAGAGCCAGTCTATCAGCATCCTGTCGGCCAACATTAGAGGTTTCATTACTAATGTTGGAGAGCTCACACATAGCTTTGTGAACACTCGACGTCCCGACATGATAGCTGTTGTTGAAACATTTTTGGATGACAGGACTCCAGAAAATTTTGCAAGAATTGCTGGCTACACCTCATGGATGAGAAGAGACAGGCAAGGGCAAGGAGGTGGTATTGCTGTGTGCTTCTCTAAAAGTGTTCATGCCCAGCACATAGATGTTGCCACCCCTACACATCTTGAAATGATGTTCTTCAAGCTCTGTATAAACACTAGTACCTCTGTACTAGCATGTGCAATGTACAGACCTCAGTGGCAACATGCAGACCCTATCAACTTCCTAATGGAAAATATTGACTCCCTTCTGCTACAACACAACTGTCAACATATTATAATTGTTGGTGACCTCAACCAGCACCTTATACAGAGGGACTTTGATGACCTTCTTGCAGTGTTTGACATGAGAAACTTTGTTGATTTCCCTACTCATATCTCTGGCTCCTCCCTTGACCCAGTAGTGAGTGATCTGGCAGAAGGCATAGTCACTTGTCAACCCCTCGGCTACGTTGGATCGTCTGACCACAATGCTGTTTTTACCACACTTAAGATCCCAACTGAACGAGGTGAGGAGTCCACACGCACAACCTGGCTATGGGAAAGAGGTAATTGGCCAGCCCTTTGCTCTGAGCTCGCCACCACCGACTGGAATGCTCTTCTCCAGTTGGATGTTGAAAACCAAGTGAAAGCCTTCACTGGACACATCCTTAATCTTCAACAAGAACACATTCCTCACCGGCAATATGTGACAAAGCCTACAGATCAGCCTAGGTTTGGCTTTCGTTGTAGAGAGGCTGCTACTGCTAAGTACAAAGCATGGCGAAGGTATAAGAGACATCCTACCACCTATAACAGGAACTTGCACATGCAAGCCTGTAGGCATATGGGTGATGTTCAAAAGTGGGCCATTGCTAAATGGGAGGTGGACACTAAAAGAAAGTTAGCATCAGGTAGGGTAGGCTCCAAAACCTGGTGGTCTCTGGTCAAGGACAGACAAGGTTATCTGCCTGATGAACTTATTCCACCTCTAAATCGACAGGATGGGACCACCTCTACTAGTAGTCAAGAGAAGGCGGACCTCTTTGCTGAACACTTTGCTACCAAAATGCAAGTTCCTGATCCAGCATGGGACCCTCCTTGGCTAGCTGCAAGAACTGTGTCAAAACTGTCAGGGGTGACAATAAGGCAGGAGGAGGTGCATTTCCTTCTTAAATCACTTGACCAAGAAAAGGCTGTGGGCCCAGACAAGTTGAGCCCAAGATTGTTGAGAAGATGTGCAGACCAGCTAGCAGCACCTCTAACTCGCATCTTTCAGCACTGCCTAGTACAGTGCAAATGGCCCTCTCCATGGAAAGAGGCAAATGTAGTCCCTGTTCACAAAAAGAAGAGCAGAGCAGAAATCAGCAACTACAGACCAGTGTCACTCCTGTCAATCACTGGTAAGATCCTTGAGACAATAATCTCAAGACAAATGACAGATTTTTTTGACTACCACTCACTACTTTGTGATCGTCAATATGGCTTCAGGAAAGGTTACTCTGCTGCTGATCTGTTGTTAAACCTCTCCACTAAGTGGCACCAGTCACTGGATGAATCCAAAGTCAGCTGTGGTAGCACTGGACATTGCTGGCGCTTTCGACCGGGTGTGGCACCAGGGCCTCTTAGCAAAACTTCAAGCACTGGGAATTGCAGGCTCTACGCTATGTCTCCTCAGTGATTACCTTCATGGTAGATCTCTAAGTGTAGTCCTCAATGGAACGGAATCAGCAAGGCATCCTATTGGGGCAAGTGTTCCACAAGGAAGTGTGCTGGGTCCACTGTTATGGAATGTCTACTTCAACGACCTTCTTCATCTCATCCCAGAATCACATGCATATGCAGACGACTGTACACTGACATTCACTTATCCAAGAGAAGAAATGCCAGCTGCTCTAAGCTACATCAATCACCAGCTGAATGCTATATCAGCTTGGGGAAATAGATGGCAAGTAACATTTGCACCTGAGAAAACGCAAATGATGATCGTCTCTAGGCACCATGATGGTAATGCTGGTGCAGTAGTAAGGATGAATGGGACGATGTTGGCACCTGGAGAAGAAGTTGATATCCTTGTGGTGAAATTTGACTCCAAACTAACCATGAAGAACCATGTTGTAAGTCTTGCAAACAAGGCAGCCAGGAAGCTTACAGCACTTCGCCGCATCTCGCATCTGCTTGACAGTAGGGGTTGCAAGATCCTGTACGAGGCACAAGTACGCTCACACCTTGAGTATGCTCCACTTTCTTGGTTTGCCTGCCCCCCCTCTCATCTGCGACTGCTTGACAGAGTAGAGATCAGAGCAAGACGTCTGATCTCTCACCTGGACCCATCCTGGATAGATCTGTCATTTCAGCAGAGCCTTCAACATAGGAGGGATGTGGGTGCCCTTACTGTTATGTACAAGGCCAATATTGACAAAATACCACACTTGGATCCACTTCGAGGACAGCGTGAAACAAGCTTTTATGCCACAAGACGGGCAGAAAGCAGCATCTTCACTCTGGCTGTACCCTTCTCCAGAACATCACTCCATCTGAGATCATACATACCCAGGATGACTCGAGTATGGAACACATTCGTACAGCATAATGATGTCAACGAGATAACGTCAGTTGATCAAATGAAAATGCTGGCCCACAGATGGCTCCAACTTCATCATGTTCCCTACTTGTATGTCTCATAACAAATAAAAATGCTTTCAAATGAGCTGATGTAGGTAACAGCTCTTAGCTTGCCAATAAAGTTAGGAATCCTTAACCTGTAAATAGCTGTCAATAAAGCTAGGGATCCATAACCTTGACAAACCCTGTGTAAAAAAAAAAAAAAAAAAAAAAAAAAAAAAAAAAAAAAAAGGAAGAGAGAAGATGGTAATGCCGGTGCAGTAGTAAGGATGTATGGGAGGGCTTTGGGCACCTGTGGAAGAAGTTGATATCCTTGGGTGAAATTTGATTCAAAACTGACCATAATAACCACGTTGTAAATCTTGCAAATAAGGCAGCCAGGAAGCTTACAGCATTTCCTGTAACTCGCATCTGCTTGACATTAGGGGTTGCAAGATACTGTACGAGGCACACGTACGCTCACACCTTGATATGCTCCACTTTCTGTGGTTTGCCTGCCCCGCTAGTCGTCTGCGACTGCTTGACAGAGTAGAGAACAGAGCAAGATGTCTCAAATCTCGCTTGGACCAATCCTGGGTAGATCTGTCATTTCAGTAGAGCCTTCAACACAGGAGGGAGGTGGATGGCCTTACTGTTATATACAAGGCCAATATTGTCAATACACCATACTTGGATCCACTTCGAGTACATCGTGAAGCCAGCTTGTATACCACAAGACGGGCAGAAAGCAGCAACTTCACTCAGGCTGTACCCTTCTCCAGAACACCACTTCATCTGAGATCATTTATCCCCATAACAATACAAATGCTTTCAAATGAGTTGATGTAAGTAACAGTTCTTAGCTTGTCAATAATGTTAGGAATCCTTAACCTGTAAATAACTTGTCAATAAAGTTAGGGATCCTTAACCTAACCTTGTCAAACCCTGTGAGAGAGAGAGAGAGAGAGAGAGAGAGAGAGAGAGAGAGAGAGAGAGAGAGAGAGAGAGAGAGAGAGAGAGAGAGAGAGAGAGAGAGAGAAAGAGAGAGAGAGGAACTTATTCCACCTCTAAATCGACAGGATGGGACTACCTCTACTAGTAGTCAAGAGAAGGCGGACCTCTGCTGAACACTTTGCTACCAAAATGCAAGTTCCTGATCCAGCAAGGGACCCTCCTTGGCTACTGCAAGAAAATGTGTCAAAACTGTCAGTGGGTGACAATAAGGCAAAGGGGGGTGCATTTCCTACTTAAATCGCTTGACCAAGAAAAGGGTGTGGGGCCCCGACAAGTTGAGCCCAAGATTGTTGAGAAGATGTGCAGACCAGCTAGCAGCACCTCTAACTCGCATCTTTCAGCACTGCCTAGTACAGTGTAAATGGCCCTCTCTATGGAAAAGGCAAATGTAGTCCCTGTTCACAAAAAGAAGAGCAGAGCAGAAATCAGCAACTACAGACCAGTGTCACTCCTGTCAATCACTGGTAAGATCCTTTAGACAATAATCTCAAGACAAATGACAGATTTTTTTTGACTACCACTCACTAACTTTTGTGATCGTCAATAGGGCCCTTCAGGAAAGGTACTCCTGCTGCTGATCTGTTGTTAAACCTCTCCACTAAGTGGCACCAGTCACTGGATGAATCCAAAGTCACTGTGTGGTAGCACGGGACATTGCTGGCGCTTTCGACCGGGTGTGCACCAGGGCCTCTTAGCAAAACTTCAAGCACTGGAATTGCAGGCTCTACGCTATGTCTCCTCAGTGATTACCTTCATGGTAGATCTCTAATTGTAGTCCTCAAGGGAAAACGGAATCAGCAAGGCATCCTATTGGGGCAAGCGTTCCACAAGGAAGTGTGCTGGGCCCACTGTTATGGAATTCTACTTCAACGACCTTCTTCATCTCATCCCAGAATCACATGCATATGCAGACGACTGTACACTGACATTCACTTATCCAAGAGAAGAAATGCCAGCTGCTCTAAGCTACATCAATCACCAGCCCGAGAGCTATATCAGCTTGGGGAAAAGATGGCAAGTAACATTTGCACCTGAGAAAACGCAAATGATGATCGTCTCTAGGGAAACCATGATGGTAAGCTGGGGCAGTAGTAAGGAAAGAATGGACGATGTGGCACCTGGAGAAGAAGTTGAAAATCCTTGGGATGAAATTTGACTCCAAACTAACCATAAGAACCACGTTGTAAATCTTGCAAACAAGGCAGCCAGGAAGCTTACAGCACTTCGCCGTATCTCCCATCTGCTTGACAGTAGGGTTGCAAGATCCGTACGAGGCACAAGTACGCTCACACCTTGAGTATGCTCCACTTTCTTGGTTTGCCTGCCCCCCTCTCACCTGCGACTGCTTGACAGAGTAGAGAACAGAGCAAGACGTCTCATCTCTCGCCTGACCCATCCTGGATAGATCTGTCATTTCAGCAGACCTTCAACATAGGAGGGATGTGGGTGGCCTTACTGTTATGTACAAGGCCAATATTGTCAAAATACCACACTTGGATCCACTTCGAGACAGCGTGAAACAAGCTTTTATGCCAAAAGACGGGCAGAAAGCAACAACTTCACTCTGGCTGTACCCTTCCCCCAGAACTCACTCCATCTGAGATCATACATACCCAGGATGACTCGAGTATGGAACACATTCGTACAGCATAATGATGTCAACGAGATAAAGTCATTGATCAAATGAAAATGCTGGCCCACAGAAAGGCCCCAACTTCATCCTCTCCCTACTTGTATGTCTCATAACAATAAAAATGCTTTCAAATGAGCTATGTAGGTAACAGCTCTTAGCTTTCCAATAAAGTTAGGAATCCTAACCTTAAATAGCTGTCAATAAAGCTAGGGGTCCTTAACCCCTTTTCAAAACCCCGTGCAAAAAAAAAAAAAAAAAAA
>NW_026505136.1:0-17130 GCF_026875155.1 Cherax quadricarinatus
AAAAAAAATTTCCTCCCAGCAACTGTTTTTGAATTTCGTTAACCACGGTACTTTTACGCAGGTTTTCCCCAAGGTTTTTTGGAAGTAGTGTTCTGCTGCCTTGTTGTCTTGTATCCTAGCGCTACAATAACCAAAAGATCTCAAATGAGTTCCATAGTGGGTCCTCGGACAGTTCAACGAAAACCCCCTCTTGGCATCAACTTTTGCATCATCAAAATGTTCTAAGAGGAGAGAAGCCCAGGCTCTCTCATGTACCTGAGAGCGAGTTAGTAGTGTCGCCACGGGAGTCCTTCTGAACACTTTTCTTCATCACCCCAGACCTTGCGGGCAGACGCCTCGTTAGGCACCAGCATCTCGTAGACCTTCTCGTAGTTAACTGGCATCTTCCTCACTCTTTTGGCGAAAATTTTCTTCCAAAGTCATTGCTTTTAATCTCAGCCATCTCAGCGATATATTTCACCCGTTCTAAATCTGTTTTAAAGCCTGAAAAATATACATTTAAAATTTTTTTAAATTTGGTGCAGCAATACCCCAGTTTTTCATATTTACTGGATCAAGAGTGTTGAGTGTGCAACCCACATTTGGGTGTACTCTGAGGCACTCATATAAAACCACTCTTGTTTCTTTTGAAAGCTGAAAATAAACAATAAAAAATCAAATTCAGAATTCTCGGAATCAAATTATATTTATGTTGGTTTTTAAAGATTAATCAAGTTTTAGAAACAAAGTTAAAAACTACTGGAGTGTTTACTTGTGAGATTTGTATGAATGTAAGTCATTAAAGAGTAGCCCCTTCCAGGGCTGCAGAAGGATCTTAATCTAAGGAATTAACATTCTCCCCCTTCCTGGGACACGCAGTTTTCTCCATTTCCTAGGTGCTGAGCGACTTTCTGTGATTACAGTAATAATAAAAATGAAAGTTGCTCACAGGCTTTCTGGTTTATTTTATTAATAAAGTTCATGTGGTTCAGAAAGCAGAGACAGACGTGAAAGGAAGTTACACTATTAACATCAAAGAAAAAATCTGCGGTTTAAAAAAAAAAGTTTGGGTACATAAAAATAATTAAACCTGGAAATCTTTCATGAATGTCGTCTAGATTTCCCGGAGGAGCGGATACCCTGACATAATACCATCATACACAGCCTGGAAAGAAGGTGAGCCAAGAACTTCTGACTTTTGTGATGCTTGGTGCGCTGCTGCTCTCGCGTGGCTGCTGTTTGCTGCTGTGACTGCTCTTCTGCCGGGGGAAAATTCTCTCTTGAAGTTGTCTGCTGTACTTCATCTGGTTCAGATTCCTTCTGAAGTAGCCCTTTTTGTATTTTTCTTCAGGAATTGTTCGTACTCGTCCATGTTTCTGTAGGAGGAACCCCAACTTAGTAAGGAAAAAAAATGCATGTTTTTTGGCCTATCATGAAACTAGTTTTACGTATATTTTTACCACTGACCGCTGTGTAGTGTTCTTGGGATAAACGTAAGAACCATCTCAGCAGTTTCCCGTAAGCTTTTTGAGTATTTATGGTAACATATAACACTTATTATACATAAATTCCGTCAAATGATGGTTTTTCCTATTATATTTCATCACACAGGATTGTTTTCCTGCTATACTTCAACACACAGGGTACTTTTCCTGCTATACTTCATCACACAGGTGGTTTTCCTGCTATACTTCATCACACAGGGTTTTTTCCTGCTATACTTCATCACACAGGGTGGTTTTCCTGCTATACTTCATCACACAGGGTGGTTTTCCTGCTGTACTCCATTACACCTGATGATTTTCCATTAAGTTTATTGCTTGAAATATTTTAATTATTACTGTATTAGTATTGCTATGCTTTATTATATTTATTTTTGTCATTTTGCGTTACAAATTGCATTGCCTGATATATTACTGGTATATTCATAACTTGCTACCTTACCTAACACTTTACTAACTCCTCCAATTCATACTTACACCCACCCAAGAGACTGCAAATAAAACCCATCATTTTGTTATTGACATTAATCTTAAGTTAGTCTTAAGTTTGCCCGAAATGCTCTGCATATTAAAGGGCTTTCTGCATGCACACCTAAACGTCATTCACCTCATTACAGACATTGTTATCATACTGAAAATAAAGTGTCTTAGCTTATCTTACAAATAATCTTCCTTTGTTCGTAATATTCTTAATTTGTTAGTTGTGATTTTTTACGTGATGACGTCCAGACATTTTCTACTGTGTGCGATATGTCACCAGTATGGCAGTCTCCATGCACAAGTAACTTCAGCTTTTGCTGGAAAGAAAGCCGTAAAGCCGCTGTACCTGCCGAGGCTTGGGTATGATGGTTGTGGAATCCTCATCGCATTACTGAAGTTTCCCAGTTTAGGCTAAGAGATTTCATTACGTTATATGAAGAATCAACCTGTGTAATGGAGTATGTCAAGATAAACCATCCTGTCATGGAGTATGTCAGGATAAACCATCCTGTGTCATGGAGTATGTCAAAATAAACCATCCGGTGTCATGGAGTATGTCAGGATAAACCATCCTGTGTCATGGAGTATGTTAGGATAAACTTTCCTGTGTCATGGAGTATGTCAGGATAAACCTTCCTGTGTCATGGAGTATGTCAGGAAAGCCATCCTGTGTCATTGAGTATGTCAAAAAAGCCATCCTGTTATGGAGTATGTCAGGAAAACCATCCTGTGCCATGGAGTATGTCAGGAAAGTCATCCTGTGTCATGGAGTATGTTAGGAAAACCATCCTGTATCATGGAGTATGTCAGGAAAACCTTACTGTGTCATGGAGTATGTCAGGAAAACCTTCCTGTGTCGGAGTATGTCAAGAAAACCTTCCTGTGTTAAGGATGTATTAGTTGAAAATAAGCTTTACTCTAACACTGAAAAATGCCAGAGAGAGTTGAGGGTATCCACACGATGTGACGTATGCAATTTTGATATTACTAAAAAGAGGTAATCTGTGGCCAGCACAGGCTAGCAACTAGTGTTTATTTCCATCCCTTGTCTTACTGTTTAGTGTTCGCATTTTTTTTTTTTTTTTTTGGTGCTATTCGTTCTTTTGGCTTCGTTGTAAAATTGATAGTGTTAGACATATGACTAGAACAATTCACATAAAATCCAAGCTTATATAAAGACGACGTTTTGGTCCGTCCTGGACCATTATACAGTAAAGTCACGACTAATCTGTGTATCTGACTTGATAAAGCCCAATGCATGACAAAATAAAGGTTTTGTGTACATTTGTGACTGTCATCACATCGGTATCTCATGTCATTACATACTCGCCAAATTACAGTTGATAATGGTCCAAGGCGGGGACGAAACGCTTCCTTTCGAAAGTGTTGGTTATCTGTACATATGATCGGTATAAACACCACATTCACCATATTGCCAAGTAGGTGTCCTGTGTGTGGATAACAAAGTAGAGGCACACACGCTGGTCAACACACCAGCCTAGCAGCACTAAGAGAGCAACATTAACAGTGTACCTTGTGATATATGGTAGAGTAGAGGTGACAGCAGTAGCAGGGATGGAGTCTACACACCACTTCGCCTCCAACACAAGCGTGCCATCACAGGCACTGTTCGGCTGGGTTGCCCACCTCGCTGCTTCCAGTGCCTCCTCTACTCGTATAACTTTACTCTTAAAGCATATACGTAAATGTATATATATACCTCGCTACAGCGGCGTGATGCGCGAATTAGACTGTAAGCTTCAGTGCGAGGTATACAGTTGTTAAATCGACATAAGAGATTATTGAAGATGATGTGTGAGGTGGCAGTTGGATGGAGATTTTGGCACAGGACTAAGCACACACACACACTGCCTGACGGGTAGTGACTGACCTACACCTGCCTCTCCCACTCCTGCTGCTATAATTACACTCACTACTACACACCAAGATGTATTATTCTTGGTCTAGTATTGTAGAAAACTGTCATATTCTACACCAGGGGTAACTGAAAATGAGTGTGTTTAACTTTGTAAGTGTGTAGGTCATGGTAGGTGTGTAGGTCATGGTCATGGTAGGTGGAGGGTTATGGTAGGTGTGTGGATCATGGCAGGCGTCTGGCCTAAGACCAGATTTCTTCGTTGACTGCTTGGTCAACCAGGCTGTTGCTGCTAGCGACCAGCAGGCCTACATGACATGAAAGATATTGCCACCCGTCGGAAATAATTTATTTCAGATAAACAAAGACTTTTTTTAAAGCAATTTTGAATGCCCTTATCACTTGAGCATAAAAATAAACTCCATTGACATGTGACCTGACACGTGACCTGACATATGACCTGACATGTGACCTGATATGTACTTGGAGTATACCTGGAGAGAGTTTCTGGGGTGAATGCCCCCAGCGGCCCGGTCTATGACCAGGCCTCATGGTGGATCAGGGCCTGATCAACCAGGCTGTTACTGTTGGCCGCACGCATACCGATGTACAAACCACAGCTTTAGGAGCCTGTCCAAAGTCTTCTTGAAGACAGCCAGGGGTCTATTGGTAATTCTCCTTATGTATGCTCAGCTTCTGAGGAAGAAGCACCCTAAGATTTTCCTAGACAGGAGAGGTGACCTCAGCTTTGTAACATATCCAGAGTCAGACAAGTGACCTCAGGAAACCACAATAAAACACTGTGTGGAAATTTATTTGGTCCAAATAGTTCCACAGCTCAGATCCAGCATGAGCGTCTGGTCGTCTGAGCCGAGCGACCCTTAAACCCTCCCAAACAAGCAAGGCATTCTCTGGTTGGCGGTTGGTAAGCTTATTTAATTTATAGATTTACTCTTCAGGGAAGGAGTAGGTAGTTTACTGGTAAACACTAATATTAGGTTTTTACAAAGGGCACTGTAGATAATGAAGAGTAACCAAAGCCTTAACAAGTAGGAAAATGGGCCCGATAAGTAGGCAAACATTAGGATAATTTGCAGGGAAACTGGCAGCCAGTTTGAAGGGCGGGGCGCAGGTCACAAAAACAGAATAGCGTCCTTCTTCGATAGACTTGACTGGACAAGGCTGCCGGAACATCAGGGGGGCGCCCCCACGTGTCTTCAAATCTGAGACCTGGGAAATCTGGTAGAGACACCCGATGTACCGAGAATCCCTCCATCACCCATACGAAAGACGAATATTCACCTTTTTCCGTAGGATTGGGCCAGTGATTTGGAGATTGGGGTTGAGTTAACGGGGGTGGGCGTGCTAAGAGAGAGACCCCAGAAAGTACCGGTCCAGAGTCGTCTGAAGCTAGCGTTGAGCGCATATTTTTAACGGGGGATACATACCCTTTTGGATATGGAATTTCTAGGTGCGGCAGGACGCTATAACGATTGAA
The DNA here is from genome assembly GCF_026875155.1 of Cherax quadricarinatus. Classification (NCBI taxonomy): domain Eukaryota; kingdom Metazoa; phylum Arthropoda; class Malacostraca; order Decapoda; family Parastacidae; genus Cherax; species Cherax quadricarinatus. Next base: position 5,336 of record NW_026505136.1, read on the forward strand.
TATTGCAGGTTTAATGTCCCGGTTGCACTGGTTCCTAAGGGAAGTTCAAAGGGGGGTAAAGTGCTTAGGAATTTAAGATCGGATTATGCTGAAACACCAAGTAATTAGCCCTTTTAAAACGTGCATGCAGAAAATTTTTTTGCAATACCAACATTTGTAAAAAAACGTCCTAAACCCACTGGGGGCTGAGGTACCCATCTCAAGCTCGGTGTCAACAGAGTTCCCAGGGAGGCACCCTTTGGAGGCCCCCCGGGAAAAATTTTCACAAAAGGGGCCCTTTTCAAAACCGGATGTGGAATGCTGGTTAACTATCATGCTAGGCCACATTTAGGAACCATTTTAAGAGTTAGGTTAAGCAATCATAGCTGGGGGCCACATTAGGGTTAAGCTATCTAGCTGGGCTACAGTTAAGAACCATTAAAAAAGTTGGGTTTAAGTTAGCACACCTGGGCAAAGTTACTCAAGGGCGGCCAACTGACTATACACAGAAGTTTTTTTTTGCAGTTTTTTTCGGGCAGGCCAGGTAGGCTAAGAACTTTGAATTAATTATTTACAGTGTTTACAAAAACCCAGAGAGGAGACTTGTTTTAATTACTTACAGTGGATTTGAAAGGGTTTTCCCGTTAGGCTGGGCTTTGCAATATTTACAAAAGGTTTTAGTACAGGAAAATTTTTAACCTATTTATTTACAGGGATTTATAAAAGCCGGGTTTAAGTTATAGCACACTACGGGGTTTGGATTTACCTTACCCAAACCATCCACCTAAACAGAAAGGGGGCATAGTTAGGCCAAGCGTTTACATACATTATTTATTTACGTTTCACAAGTTAAATTGTTAAATTTGCTTTTTTAAACCAAGTGATTTTAATTTGTATACTGCCCTATTAGTGTGTGATTTTCTTTGTCTTTGATTCATTTTTAATGTGGGATTGGAATTTCCCTAACTGGGTTAAGTCCGTAATTATTTGCTGGCTTTACAGAAAGTGCTGGGTTTAAGCTTTCACATCGATACACTTTGTTTGGGGTTTGAAGAAACAGTGTAATTTTTGATTCATAGTAGAGTCAATATATCAAAGGGAATTGTTAAGCTTGTTGAGAACCAAGATCGTTCATTCTTACCAACCCCGTGACTGCGTGGGGTGGACGGGGTAAAGTAAATTTAGTGTCACACTCCTCTTTAAAATTTCGACAAGGCAGAGGGGTTCGGGAGAGTCTGGTTCAGTGCAACAAAATTAAAACGATCATACGCATAAAAAGGGGCATTGAACAAACGCGAAACAGGTGAAAGGGCACTTCCCAAACGCAGTAATGTAGACTGCGATGATTTGCAGAACTGCTTAAAGATTTTGGGGGAAAAAGGGGGAAAAGCCATGAAAAAGCTTTCACACATATGAGGCTACAGCTATTGAGGATGAGGAACCCCGGGAATTTTCAGCAGGCTTGGACGAATTCCTAAGGATGAGTAGATTGTATGGGAGAGAATATTACAAAGAAAAGTAAGTACAAAAAAGGCAGTATTCCCAGGAGGGTTTTGAACACCGCAGGACCCCAAACAACCCACACACCTGTAAATATTTTCCCCAATTTCCCCCAGCGAATTTCCCAAACTTTGACGGAACCCTTTAAAAGAAATTGGTTTTGGTCATTTAGAGCCCGAAAATGCAGAAATGATTGTCAGATGCCTCAAGTTGCAGATTTGCGGTCGCAACTAAAGGGGTAAACCCCTTAGATCGGGGCCCGGCACTACCCGATTACGCGCTAATTCCCAAATGCCAAAGCCCAATTAGAAGACATGTTTGGAAACCGAGGAGAAAAAGGAGCATACTTTATCGGTTGTTGGATTAGGGGGTTTCCCGACGACCGTCAAATCTAGGAATTCCGTTTGAGGTTAGAGTTTTTCCCAATATTTTTTCGGGTTTTGCATGAAAAACGATTCAAAAGGATCCTTCCGGGTGATTCAGGGGAAAAACGGCTAGCACGACATGCATGATTTACATTTAAAAAAATGGGACGAAAAAGGTTCCGAAAACCCAAATTTTTTAAAGGTTAGGGGTCTCATATCTCCCCTGAGAAAAGGTCGGGGGGGAGAAATTACTCCCCAAGGAAAATCGGTCGATTTCCCCAGACTTCGGGATAGACCTAAACCCCCCCCCTAAAGTAGGCACGATTATCCAGGGCAAACCCCTCCACCCACAGGGCCAAGGGAGAAGCCACAAAGCCCCCAGTATGAGACGGTCGTGTTTTGTGATAAGAACACGTATTCGGGGTGTTCAGCTTCACCCCCTAAAACCCAAAGGGGTTCAACGAAAAGAGATTTGGACTTTGTTTCAAGTGTTTGGAGAACTTTTTGCCGGGGGACTGAAAACACCATTCAGGAGTTGGGGGCTGCGGAAGGAAAGCACCACGTGCACGTGTCCTAATGATCCCGGATTGCACAGTTAAGGAGAGCAAACCGCAAAAAAAGGGGCGGAGAGCAAAACAAGCAGAGTAACGATGAGTGTGGGAACGGCACCAAAATTTGTTCGGGAGCATTTTTAAAGGGTCGGGGGCCCTTTGGCCCACCATAAGGGGGTGGTCGCGAAGGGGAAAGAAGTCTAAAACAACCCGTTTGTTCTTCGACAGGGGGGCACAGAGATCCTTCTAGCGGAGAGGTCTAGCCACTGGGTTGAAGGGGAGACATTGGAAAGTTGACATGAAGGTGGAAGGGTTTGGGGGGAAAATCCCACGCAGGCCCTTTTCCAGTATCAATGTGCGGTCATTTCCCCGGGCATCGCGGGAAATTTACCCTTTGATGGTGAAGAGCTCCCCAAATTTAAATTACCCGGGGACGGGCTGAACAGTAAACGTTTGGGGGAGTTGGGTGTGAAGCTAGCGAACCAGACATTCACAGACAAGTTAGTAAAAGGGGCATATTTGGTGGAGGGAACCTAGACGATTCGTGCTAGGGAAAAGGGGTTATAAAGGGAAAGGGGGGCCTGTACGGGACTCCGGGGGGTACATGTGGGAGCAGAATACCAGCTCACCCCCGCGCCCCCCGGGAAAAGGGGGGCTCGGATTACAGCGACTGAGGCTGACTGGTGTGCAGATTGGTGGCACAAAAGGCCTTCAGGGGGCGCAAGTTGGCATATCCGACAGTGACCCCCGGTCCAAAACAGGGGACCTGGATTAGTAGGGTTTAAAAGGTGACCCCCGCCCCCCAACACGAAGATATCGAGATTCTTGAACCATTGCAGTTGGGGACGGGGGGGGGTTGTGCGACTCCCATGGAAACCGGGGCCCCCCAAGAGCCCAAAATTTTAAGAGGGCACTGGTCAGTTGAATTCATTGTGAACGCCGACCGGAAGGGGGTTTGGGGAAAAATGATGATATTTTAAGGAACAGCTGGCCCCGGTTTATCGAGAAAATCCCCAAAGCCGCCCCGGGGAAAAAAACCCCTTTCTTCCCCAAGGCAGTCACCCAAGGGGTCGGGAACCACTCCCATCAAATAGTCTTAATGCAGCTCGCAGGGGGTCCCCCAGACCATCTTGAAAAGACTGTCTGTACAGGCCCTCCCCGCGCAGAAATTAGCAGATTTTTTGTTGAGTTCAGGACGAACAGTACGCCTATGCGGCAGACATTACAAAGCCTTCCACGATTGGGTTGCAGCCCGGTAGGACTCACAAGGTTTGTGGTGGTAACAGGGGAAAAGCCCAAGCAAGGGGATGAACCTATGATTCAGGGCAGTGTTGTTGGTGCCCCCTAGTTTACATTCCCATTTCAGGGTACCATAGACTACCCCCTTGTGAATGTAACACCCCCCTTAAAGAATTACTGAAACCCTATTTTTTGAGAAACATGCAGGTCCCCCGATAAAGCTGTTTATGGATATTTACCGAGATCAAACAGGAGATGCCCCCCAGCTAACATGCCATTGAGAGAAGGGGGGACAAACTTCCCAAAGTTGCGGGGGGAGGTGGAACATGACTTTTGGCTACCAGTGCCTGAGGGAAAAATCGGGGTGGGACTAGAGTGGGAAGTCAAAGGAAGAAGACTTAGGGAAAAAAGGAACCGAGGGGGAAGGGGAAACTGACCAGGGGGTCTTTGCGGCAAAATGCAACGCCTTTGATCCTTTGGGGGGTTGTTGACCCCATCACCATTCGAGGGGGATGCTAGTACAACAACCAGGGAGCTGAACCTAGGTGGGGGGACCACGCCGGAACAGTCGCCCCGGGGTGGGATTGGGTTTAAAAAAGACCTACGGAATTCCCCATTTTACATTCCCCAGGTCCCCGGTGCACCGGGGGGGATTTGACTTGCACGTCTTTTTTGTGCCTCCCCCAGGGGCCCTTTGGGGGATAGCGTAAATTTTGGGGCCGGGGGCCAACAATCGGTCACCCGTCGGGCGGGGACACCCCTGAAGGATTGCTCGTCCCAAAATAGAGACGGGGATGTTTTCGGAGCAAGTGGTAAGTACGTTTGAGGAGTGTTAAGAAAAAAAAGGGTGACACCACCTATGTAGGACAGACTCGGAGGTGGCCTTACAGTGGGTCCAAAGACAGGTCTAAAACTCCCCTTTTCAGGAAGGGGAAAGGAAACGGGGAAATACAGTCAAAAATCAACAATCTGTAATCCTACAGATCAAAAACCCCCCCGACCTGTAAGCCGAGGGGGACACACAGAAAGTTGATAAAAAGGGGGCTTTGGTTTAAAAAGGGCCCCGATGGTTTTCCCGGGAAGGGATTGTGGCCGGGGCGAAACGTGAGACAATCAGCAGCAAAAAAGTACATTTCGCGGGGGGAAAAGACCTGAATTATTTTTCCCCCCGGGGTACTCTCGTGGAGAAAACTTTTAGGAGTCCGGGGAAAGGTATTTCGATCGTGAGGAAACTGCAAAAAGGGGAAGCCCGGGCGCAGTTGTCCTAGTGGGTCCCAGAGAAATTGGATAAGGCGTACCAAAGGGGGGGGGTTTCCAGGGGGTGCTGGAAGTACTTGCGACCCGGGAGAGGTTTTGGCGTCAGGACGCGTGTCCAAAACGATACACTCAGGAACAGAAATTGGTTTACTCATTGGGGTTGTTCCTAGATCATGCGGGGGCAATAAAACAGGGGGGAAAACCAAACTCGAGTCAGCTAGGGGCCAAACACCCGTGCTCGGAAAGGAGGGATGGGCGACAGAGCAATTTAACAAAATCCCATCAGGGCCTACTGGGGGGGTTTTGGGGATACCCCCCTGCCTACGTCAGAATTACTGGGTACGAAGGTCAGCGCCTCAAAAGGTGCTAAAGAGTTGCACGGTTGCCGCGGGACGATGGGGGGACCCTACCCCACCCCGGTCCACCACCGCTGCCTCAGGGGCTTACATAGTGAAGGCCTTGAGACGTAGGAAAGACTATAGGGGGGATCACTTGAAGAAAACCCCGGGGGACGTTAAGGGGGCCCCAAAAGTATAAACTGTGTTTACCTTGCCACTACCAGCGGTGCATTTGGGGTTGGGAAGATATACGACAGGACTTTCGTGAAGTTGTTCAGGAGGGTTTTCTGCCGATTCCGTGCCCGCGATTGATTATCTCGGACAATGGCACAAGCTTTTGGGCGGGCCCATAAAATTTTAGGAAACTTAGGGGGCAACGAGAGTACGAGAACACCCGAAGAGAATAAGTGCGAGGGGGGTTCATAGCTCCCCGGGCACCCCGGCAAGGGGGTTCTATGAAAACCCGGTGGGCCCCCCCGTCAAAAGGGGCATTCGGAAGGTCTTGCACGGGAGGGGGGGTGATGTGTGAACTGAGGACAGTGTTAGTTGAGATAGAGGCAAGAGTTAATAACGGCCTGCCTACGTACAAAATGGGTTGACGAGCAAGAAGCCCCACCCCCCAAAACCCCATTTCTTTTGGAAAAGGATTGAGCCCTTCCCCGCAATTTTTAGTCAGTCTTCCCCGGAGCTGGATTATTTTGGGGCCCGATGGGCCCCCCTCAAGAAGAACTGCACAGGGTCACAAAAAGACTGGTGAAAACCCCGGACAAATGGAACCCGGTTGGGCCAGGGGGAAATTTACAACCTTTTCGGGAACATTTTTAGGTGCCGACCCCCAGGCGAATAAGATGATGCTAATGAAGGGACCTGGGGCTGTAAATCCCAGGGCCGAGGGCACACTGGCCTCTTGGCCCGGGGGTGCAACCCACCCCGACAAAGGGGGCGGGGTTAGAAGGTGAAAGTGAGAATTTAACGGTGTCGAGACTATAAGACCCCCAACAGGCTTTTGCCCCTTTGGGCCCCACGGTGGGACCGGCAGAAAATCAGACCAAGGGTTTAGTGAGCGACGGCCCGGGCACCCTCGAACGGGGCCCCGAGTCCAGGCCCACTGGGGGGGGCCCGCGGGGGGAGACTTGACTAGACTTAGCGCCTACCTTTTCCCCGGGGGGAGATTTGGGAAAATTTTTGGTCCAAAATTCCCCACTCAGATCCCCCAGAGCGTCTGGTCGTCTGAGCCCCAGCGACCCTTAAACCCTCCCCAAACAAGCAAGGGGATTCTCTGGTGGGGTTGGTACTTATTTAATTTATAAATTTTTCTCTTCAGGAAGGAGTAGGTAGGTTTTTGTAATAACTAATATTAGGTTTACTAAGGAAACGTAATAATGAAGGTAGACCTAAACCTAACATAGGTAGGAAAAGCCGATAATGTAGGGAAAAATTAGAAAAGTGCTAGGGAGAACTGGGAGCCCTAGCTTTAATGGCGGGGCCAGGTCACAAAAACAGAATAGCGTCCTTCTTACATAGACTTCGACTGGACAAGGCTGCCGTGAACATCGGGGGCGCCCCCCCCTGTCTTCAATCGGACCGGGGGGAAAACGGTAGAACACCCCCGATGTACCGTAATGATCTCCCCCCAACAGCCCATCAGTAAAACGAATATTCACCTTTTTTTCCAAAGGGTCTGGGCCCTGATTTAGAATTTTGAGTTTTGTTAAAAAGAGGGCTCGGCGTGCTACAGAGAGAGTATGCCCCGTAGTACCAGCGTCTCAGAGTCGTCTGAAGCTAGCGTCTGAGTCTGCATAGTTATACTGGGGGATACATACCCTCTTGGATATAGGAATTTCTGAGGTGCAGGCAGGACGTTTATAACGATTGAATATTGCAGGATTTAATTTTCCCGGTTGCACGTGGTTCCTAAGGGAAGTTCAAAGGGGTAAAGCTAGGTTAGGAAGTTAAAGATCAGGATATATGCTGCAACACCAAGTAAGTTAGTCCTTTATACGTGCATGCAGGCAAAGTTTCTTGCAATACCAATCATTTGTGAAAAATCTGTCCTATAAGCCACTTGTGAGGCTGAGGTACCCATCTCAGAGCTCGGTGTCAACAGAGTTTGCCAGGGTAGGACTCACTTGGAGGCAGCCCAGACAAATTTTCACACACCTGGAGATTTAGCGCTGAAATATGCCTACTAACCTGCAGCTTGTAAAAATCAAATTTAAAGTAGCAATATATATAACTGTTGTCACTATAAGTAATAAATGACTTATGTTGTGGAAAATACTGTATATATTTTCCAGAAATACGGTAATTTATAGGTAAATAGATGCCCTATATTGTATTTCTAAAAGAAGTATGTTATCGAAAATGGGAAACCTGCGGTTGAGGGGGTCACTCGCCATCTTGGTTTTTGAATTTGCATTAGAAACGTTGGTGGAATGGGAAGAATTTTTCGTGCTTAGAGGTTAAAATTGTGCTGATACCTCTCAAATAGGAGGCGAAATTGGTGGATGTACATTCCTGCATAACTTGAGATATCAGACGACTGGACAAGACAGCTCCAGGAACCTCAGATAAGCTCTCTAGATTTGTGTGTAATTCTGGCCAGCATTATTTTCACAGATTTAGTTAGAGTGAGGTTTTCTGAGTATGATACACTCTGCAGGTCACTTGTTCTATCTAGGCTGGAATATTGCTGCACACTAACAGCACCTTTCAAGGCAGGTGAAATTGCTGACCTAGAAAATGTAAAAGAGAACCTTCCCGGCGCGCATAACGGAGATAAAATACCTTTAATTACTGGGGGCGGGTTGAGGTTCCTAAAACTGTTCCTGGAGCAGGCGGGAGGATACATGATTATATACACTGGAAAATCCTAGAGGGACTAGTTTCCGAACTTGACACGAAAATCACTCACTACGGGAAAACAAAAGACTTGTCAGACGATGCAACATCCCCCCAATGAAAAGCAGGGGTGTCACTAGCACGTTTTAAGGACCATACAATAAGTGTCAGGGGCCCGAGACTGTTCAACTGCCTCCCAGCATACATAAGGGGGATTACCAACAGACCCCTGGCAGTCTTCAAGCTGGCCCCTGGACAAGCACCTAAAGTCGGTTCCTGACCAGCCGGGCTGTGGCTCGTATGTTGGTTTGCGTGGAGCCAGCAGCAACAGCCTGGTTGATCAGGCTCTGATCCACCAGGAGGCTGGTCACGACCGGGCCGCGGGGGGCGTTGACCCCCGGAACTCTCTCCAGGTATTATTATTATTAAAGATTAGCCGGTATTCTCCCGGCCCGGGCCTTTTCCAAGTGGTGGCCCGGCCTTGGCTCCCTCTTTAGGGAGTGTCTGAGACCTAAGTCTCCCATGGGAGGAGGCACAAGTACCTCCTCATCTTTGGGACCAACTGTCCCCAGGCCTAGCCACAAGCTAGGCCTCTCTGGTCTGCCATCCCCGCCCCAAGGGGGCAAATGGGAATGACAGTCTTATGAGCTAAAGGCTCGGGCTCAGGCACCTACCCTACCCTAGAAGGGTTAGGCATGGTGTCGATTCTCTCCAGGTAAACTCCAGGTAATCTCCAGTCAAATTGGTGAGTGATATTAAGATATATTTTCCTTCTGTTATGTAATTGTGTGTATATATAACCATTTATTATTTTTAATATACAGTCCACAAATTTATATATTTACCAGTATTCCTGGTGTATGTATATTTCATTTAATTAATAGGTCCAGAGCAACTTGTGGTTATGACAGTGGTAGGTATCGAAGGGGGACATTTTTTGCGACCACAGACTGTTGCTAAACAATATATCAATTGTAATACCTCAGGAGTCACAGCAGCTCATACTGACTGCAGTGTGAGGTCTGCCCGCATCGAAGCCAACCGCACTTCACCCTGTACCCCTCATTATGGCCCCCCAGGACTACCAGGTACCTCGGGTCTGAATACCGGCTCATGCCTGCCCTCAGACAATGGGGTTGAGCACCTCACCTGGGGAGCACGTCAACAGACCTCCATCACGTCGGCTGTCAATACCAGCCTAGCTGAGTCAGTGACAGTCAGCCAACGACTCAGCTGACCGGGACTTCACGTCTCCAGATGTTCCAAGTCTTGCTCCTGTGGTATACAACCTCATGTCGCGCATAAGGGTACTGGAAACACAACAATTTCTCCTGAAACAACAACTTGAACAACACAAGGAAAGATGTGTAGAGTGTACCAATAACAAGATTGTCACAATTTGTGAAAGCAAGTGTAAGGCTGCTGAACAAGGTGGTGGTGATGTTCTTAATCACAGTAATGACGAATATAATACTTGTGTTGATAACTGTAGTGAGCATCATAATGAAGGCTATGGTGTCAATGATGTTAGTAATAGTGATGAGCGTAATGTAAGTGGTGGTGAAGATTTGTGATGAGGGCAGTGGTGTCTATAATGTTAGTAATAGTGATGAGCGTAATGTAAGTGGTGGTGAAGAGTGTGATGAGGGCAGTGGTGTCTATAATGTTAGTAATAGTGATGAGCGTAATATAAGCGGTGGTGAAGAGTGTGATGAGGGCAGTGGTGTCTATAATGTTAATAATAGTGATGAGCGTAATATAAGTGGTGGTGCAGAGTGTGATGAGGTTAACCACTTTGACATTAATGTTGAATACAATACTGATGATAAATGTAATGATCACAATGTTGGTAGTGGTGTTGGTGATGACAGTTGCGTGTTGCGTGTAATGTGAGTGGTGGTGTCACCTATCATACATTCACACATGAACAGCGTGGTGCTCTGAGTAGACGAAGACTCCCACGAGGCCTTACAACTGGAAGTGCACTTAACAAACTCATGGACAAGGGTAACACTGTTGACATTGATAAGGTCTGCCATTTATATGAACAATTTTTTCATTATGCTGAGAAACTCAACAAGATCCCAGGACTACTATAATGGATCAAAACTCGTATAAACTTTCTATATTAAGCTGGAATGTTGCATCACTTAGAAAAAGACTTCCTGACCTTCATCACAAAGTAACCACTGAACCCATTGATGTTGTGTGTCTACAAGAGTGCAGAGTCCCTGAAAAATCCCAACCCCCTAAATTACCATCATTTGTTGCATATAACCTCAAATCTATTAACTCTTGTGTTCTATATATTAAAAAACTCACTTCCCCATCAACTTCTTGCACATAAGAAAACAGAGGGGCTACAATATCACGGTGTTAGGATTTATATAGGGAACTCTGCTCTCAACATATTTAACTTGTACGCTCCTGCTGATAAGTTTAATTACTTGGAGCTCCCAACTTGTGCTCAGTCTGAACCTTCTCTAATTATTGGCGATTACAATGCGAGACACAAAGGCATTGGAAACTCACAGTTTGGTAATCGTAATGGCAATCAACTGTTGTCCACTCTTAAACAGTCATGATAATGTGCAAATGTAGGTGACCTTGAACCCACACATATCTATGGAGGCGTCCTTGATCTGTGCCTGGGCTTCAACATTACTTCTGCCAGCTGTGAGTCTTCCATTGTAACAGATATAGGCGTCTGATCATTTCCCTAGGCTAACCTCACTAGATATTGGTAATACTATCCTTCCTGGTGGGATATTCAAACGGAAACGTTTTAATGTTCCCACTGATCAGCATGATGACTTTGTTGCACATGTGACTGACTGGTATAATTCCTATGAGTGTTCCTCTGTAGAGACCTTTAACAATGATCTTGTGAGCAGTATTCAGAACTACTTAGAGCGCCACTGCAACTCTTGGTACTCTAAACCCAACAAACTTCCATAATAATCATACCTCCTTCAAAACCATACTTATTACAATGATTCTAAACTTCGTACACTGAAACGTACTGCTCGCAGACTAGGCCTAGCCTATAGAAAACATCGTACCCCTGGAATGCTGAGGCTCTTCCAAACTGCCCTTGATGCTGCCAGAGAGCGTATGACAGAGCTGCGGCAAACAGGCTGGGAAAAATTTGTCAACGGTCTTAATGCTCACACCCCACTTAGCCGGACATGGAGGGACATAAATAGAATTAAGGGTAACAGAACTGGGCAGATCGCGCACCCTCATCCCTTGCATAGGGCGAATGAGTTAGTCAGTGCTTGGGCTGCTACATTTAGCTATGACTATCTTCCCAGTGCCACACAGGCAAAATTAAATGACAAATATGATGCAAGGAAGAGACTTGTTTGCTTTATGCTCAACAAGGCAGATGACTGCAACATTCCTTTCACTAATTATGTAACTTTATGCAGCACTAACTAAGGGCAACTCCACGTCGCCTGGTGAGGATGGTATTACTTACAACATACTCAGATTGATGAAATATATAACATGAGCTATGTAACTGGGGAGCTCCCTCAATCTTGACCAACAGCCTCATCATTCCAATTCCTAAGCCCTATCAACAAAATTGCATTTAGCCCAATATCTCTTACTAGCTGCTTGTGTAAAACATTGAGAGAATGATTCTTAATCGTTCATGTACAGAATCAAACAATTTTGTCTCCCCCGGTTACATGGGTTTTATGCATGGAAGGAAGTGTTTT
>NW_026505137.1:0-17950 GCF_026875155.1 Cherax quadricarinatus
AACGGGAAAAAATACTCCTTAAATATTTGCTATCATCAACTCTATGGCTTATTTATCTATCACATTCATCTAATATGACAAAAACAAACAATATAAATAACATTGAAACCTGATATATACTCTAGAATGAATAAAATATATCATTATGTAACAGGTGGAGGCGGCCACAACCGCTCCCTCTGTTGTGGTAAACACTGCCATCTAGTGACGGCCTTTTGAAGCTGTCTATTATTATTAATTATTATTATGTAGTACTTTATTATTATTATACAGGAGGGCCCCACTTATACGGCGGGTTAGGTTCCAGGTACCGCGTAAAGCGGAAACCGCCGTAAAGTGGAACACCCTTTTTTTCCACTTACAAATGCATACAAACACTAGATAACAAGTTTACACTAACATATATTATGTTAGAAATTTGAACAGGCATCAAAAAACAATAAAAAGTACAATACACACATAGTGCACTCATTTACTTACCTTAAAATATTTATAGTCTTAATCTAGGGTGAGACAAGTAGTATTTATTGTAAAGAAATAAAGTTTTGGTATGTATGGTAGTCAGCCAGGCTACCATACCAGGCCACCCCACCCACACATACTATTCTATGTATTTAAGCATCCAGAGCGATAAAATGTATATACAGTTCACTCATACTTACCTTAAAATATAGGGTGAGATGAGTAGTATTTATTGTAAAAAATCAAGTGTGGGTATGTATGGTAGTCACCCAGGCTACCATACCAGAGAGAAAGAATGAGTGCATGAGAGAGGACAGGGCCCCAGAGTTATGTAAAAAAAACCAGGCGAAGGTAAGTTTTGTAAACGAAGTGTACACGTCTGGTTTGTGTACAAGTTACTTTGTGAAACAGGTTGTCTCTACATTGATAGGGTTTAGAAAAAATTTAAAGAAGAACACTCCCATTCTCTGTAACATCATTTTGAGAAGAAATGATGCACTGATGAAGGCAATGGAAGTAAGTCACTCTGACTTTTTTGGGTTATCCTAGGTTCTCTACACATATGTTGTTATGTATTTATGTTATGCATCGTGTTTTTATATAATTTTGAAAAAAATATCATGGATGGATTAAAGAAATGTGTGATATTAACGTAATATACAACATTTAATGATACACCCAGCTCAGACAGCATAAACAAACAAACTGAACAGGTTGTTGGACGATCACTCGGTTTAAGGCGAAATAAAACGGTATTAATACGTGTCAGTTTAGTTCATTCATGTACATTTGTAAGAGTTTGTGAAACTTTTACCTTATAATATTTTTATTATTATTATAATAATTAAATCACGAAACAAATACTCTTACACTGTGACAAGTTAAATACAGAATTATAGCTATAAGTGAAGGCATACGAAAGGAATATTTTTCTACAGTTATCCCTAGTAACAGGTGACGGGCTAGAGAAAACGTAATTCTTCCGACACTTCTACAAACCGTTTGGTAAACATCTCATATATATTTTGTATAATTTTTATACTGTGGGTGCATGTACATGTTTGTGTGTTAAATAATGTGTTTCTTATATAATTTTGAAAAAAATATCATAGATAGTTTAAAGGGGAAATGTCTATATTAACGTAATATGCGACATTAATGCGCCCGGGAGATTATTATTATTATTATTTATTATATTATTATTATTATTATTATTATTGCATCAAGAGTAGAGAGAGACTTAGTGATTTTAATGTGTACCTACATGCCAGCACAGTGGGGTAAGTTTATTTAGGTACAGGTTTTACCAAGTTTAATTATCAAGTACAATACATATAAATATACAATAACTTTAAAACACTTGAAATTTTGGAAATTTTTCCCAGACATAAGGAGATGTGCTCAGGGGAATTGTAAACAAACTCGGTGGGCCCCTGTGACCGTATTAGAAGACAGGTGGGGGGAGCCTTTTATAGCGAGTTTTGGTCATAATTTGAAATGCCGTATTAGCAGAACGCCGTAAAGCAAAAACGCCGTAAAGCGGGGGGGCCCGCTGTATATGTATTATTATCATACGTATTATATTATTCTATTATTGTTATTGTATTATATTATTACTATTATTGTTATTGTATTATATTATTATTATTATATATTTTTATTATACATATTATTATTATTATTATTATTATTATTATTATTATTATTATTTTTTATTATTATTATTACAATATAAATAATTTGTAATTTTTTTTTTCACACAAAAAGTATAAGATTTACTGTTATGCCTTATTGCAAAACGTAATTGTATAAATAATGTCAACCATTCACGGGCTGCATATTGGAATGGACAGTGACGTCATTTGTTTATTCTTGAACTTAGTCAAGCAAACGAGCATTTCCTCTTGTTGAGCTCAATTTCAAGGTACTTTTCATTGTGGAAAGCAATCAAAATCATATCTATTTCTGTAATATTCTTCCATTCTATCAAATCAGACCAAAAAAAAAAAGAGATAACAACCATAAAACCATATGGCTGGGGCAGTGGCAGCCAACGAGAGTTTGTCTAGAGACAGGACAAAATGGAGGCGGCCACAACTGCTCCCTCTTTGTTGGGGTTTAAACACTCCATCTTGTGATGGCCTTTTGAAGCCGTCTTTCATTATAATTATTATGTAGTACTTATTATTATATATATGTATTATTATTATACATATTATTATTATTATTATTATTATTATTGTATTATACTATGAGGTGGTTCGGACATGTAGAGAGAATGGAGCGAAACAGAATGACTTAAAGAGTGTATCAGTCTGTATGGAAGGAAGGCGGGGTAGGGGTCGGCCTGGGAAGGGTTGGAGGGAGGGGGTAAAGGGGGTTTTGTGTGCGGGGGGCTTGGACTTCCAGCAGGCATGCGTGAGCGTGTTTGATAGGAGTGAATGGAGACAAATGGTTTTTAATACTTGACGTGCTGTTGGAGTGTGAGCAAAGTAAATTTATGAAGGGATTCAGGGAAACCGGCAGGCCGGACTTGAGTCCTGGAGATGGGAAGTACAGTGCCTGCACTCTGAAGGAGGGGTGTTAATGTTGCGTTTAACCCTTTGAGGGTTTGGTCGTACTAGTACGTCTTACGGTAGGGGTTTTTGTCGTATAGTACGCATAAATTCTAGCGGCCTCAAATCTCACAGGAAAAGGCTGATAAGCCTGATGTGAGAGAATGGGTCTGTGTGGTGGGTTGTGCGCGTAGGAAAAAATCTGGGACCCAGTGGTGCATTGTGGGATGCCATCATAGTACACAATTTCCACCATGCCCTGTGTTAAGAATTTTCCTCACTCCTCGGCGAATTGGGACACTTTTTGTTCCCCAGTGCATTTCTAATACAGATGGAAGTGACAGTGAAGATGAGTTTCAAGGTTCGGGTGAGGTTTTAAACCGAAACTAATGACCATAATAGGGGTTAATAGTGAGGAAAAACCCAGAAAACCCCACAGCCTTCACCTCTGGTGCTGGGCCGTCGTTCAGTTGTACCAGAATCAAAGAGGAAACTCCTATTTTCCAAAATCCCAGACTCAGATGTGAGCATTGGTGATGATAGTGATAGTGATTATGAACTACAAGCTCTTCAACTTGTTCCAAGAATGGAGGAGGAGGGAGGAGGCGGAGGAGGAGGAGGAGGCAGAGGAGGAGGAGGCAGGGGAAAGGAGGAGGCAAGAGGAGGGGGAGGCAAGAGGAGGAGGAGGCAGAGGAGGAGGAGGAAGGAGAGGAAGAAGAAGAAGAGGAGGAGGGGGAGGAGGAGGAAAAGAGGAGGAGGAGGAGGAGGAGGAAGAAGAAGAGGAGGAGGAGGAAGAAGAAGAAGAATACGTAATGATAACAATAATACAAAATAATAATACATAATAAAAATAATACATAATAATAATACATAATAATAATAATAGGTAATAAAAAATGTTCACCCATGACAGTAACAAGAAAAGGGGAGATAACATCTGATAAGTGCTGACGTTTGATGAGGGTAAATGAGGGTAGAGCTGATGCCAAAAGATGAGATAAACATCTCCCTCCCTTTGTTTTTGCTGGTATACTAACATTTTCTGTCTGTCTATTTGGCCGTCTGTCAAGCTCCCTGTCAATCCGTCTAGCTCTCTGTCTCAGAGAGCCCCAAGACTGTGTCATCACTTTTACTCACATCTTCAAGCAGAGTATAGCACTTTGTCTGGGTTTCTTGGGTTATCCTAGGTAATTTATACTATGTATACTTGTATTTATGTGTACCTGTGAGACAGAGATAAAAAAACAGATAGAATGAGGGAGAAAGATAATTAGATAGAATGGAGGAAGGGGAAGCAGCATCCGACCCCATTGTTTTGACAGGCGGGAGGGGGGAGTGAGTAATGAGACAATATGTCATTTTGACAGCTGCCGACTCCTGGTAATTTACACTATGGAGGAGGAGGAGAAGGAGGAGGAAGAGTAGGGGAAAGGAAGAAGAGGTGGGGGAGGAAGAGGAAGAGTAGGAGGAAGAGGAATAAGAGGAAGAGGAGGAAGAGGAATAGTAGGAGGAAGATTAGGGGGAAGAGGAAGAAGAGGAGGAGGAGGAGAGAGGAGGAAGAGTAGGAGGAAGAGGAAGAGTAGGAGGAAGAGGAAGAAGACGAGGGGAGGAAGAGGAGGAGGAGGAAGAGGAAGAGTAGGAGGAAGAGGAAGAGGAAAAAGTATGAGGAAGAGTAGGGGGAAGAGGAGGAAGAGTAGGGGGGAAAAGGGGGAAGAGGAAGAAGAGGAGGAGGGGGTGGAAAACTAGTACACTGGTACTGGTACAACTAACATTTCGTCTGTCTATTGTCTGTCGTCAAGCTCCCTGCTATCTGTCTATCCCTCTAGCTCGTTCAGAGAGCCACAAGACTGTGTTCATCACTTTTACTCACATCTTCAAGCAGAGTATAGCACTTTGTCTGGATTTCTTGGGTTATCCTAGGTAATTTATATATGTATACTTGTATTTATGTGTACCTGTGAGACAGAGATAGACAGACAGATAGAAAGAGAGAGACAGATTGAAAGAGATAGAAATGAGGGAGAAAGATAAAACACCATTGTGTATGACACCATGTTTCAGAGTTCCACAAGCTGCAGACTAATAGGAATATTTCAGTGACTGTAAAATTGGTATATATATTATAGAACAATAATAATAAACAATGTTTTTTTATTTTTGTTTTTGTAAACAAGTTTGTAACAATATATTGATAATTATGTTTGTGTGCTTATTGTGTTGTATACAACGAGTGTATATATGTACATTGACCTTACTTTGGTCTCTAGGCCACATAAGTTATGTGAAAAAAAAAAAGTGAAAAAAAACAACAAACCTTCAAAAACAAGTAAACTAAAGTTTACCGGGTGAGCGGCAGTCGCCGCTGTTGCCATACACGGCTCATTTTCTGCAAACTTCCATGCATCCAATCTCCGTAAGTATTGATGGTAAATTTTTTTTGTTTATCCTATAATGTTTAGAAAAAAAAAACTATTTTTTCATAAGAAAAAAAATTTTTTTTTTTTTTGAAATTTGGCCGACCCTGAAACGAGTTTCGAGAGGGCCTGTCGACCCTCAAAGGGTTAAAAACTGTAGTGTAAAGCACCCTTCTGGCAAGACAGTGATGGAGTGAATGATGGTGAAAGTTTTTCTTTTTCGGGCCACCCTGCCTTGGTGGGAATCGGCCAGTGTGATAATAAAAAAAAATAAAAAAAACTATTATTATTATACGTATTATTATTATACATTATTATTATTGTTATTATTATTATTATTATTATTATTATTATTATTATTATTATTATTATTATTGCTATTATTATTACAGTATAAATAATTTGTAATTTTTATTCACACAAAAAAATAAGCTTTACTGTTATGCCTTATTGCAATAATTGTATAAATAATGTCAACCCATTCACGACTGCATATTGGATATGGACAGTGGCATCATTTGTTTACTCTTGAACATAGTCAAGCAAACAAGCATTTCTCTCTTGTTGAGCTCAATTTCAAGGTACACTGTACTTTTTGTTGTGAAAGCAATCAAAATCATATCTATTTCTGTAAAAATCTTCCATTCTATCAAATGAGACCAAAAAAAACAAGAATGCAACCGTAAAAAACACCGATAATACCGCTAAGGGGTGGCTAATTGCTGAGAAATGAACTCCATTATTTATGCTCCGATTTCTTTCATTTTTGGTGTACGTTAAGAAGCATCTTTCTATCATACATTGCCCAAGTTTCAGTAAGATAGTCCAACAAACAAATGAGATACAATTCCCTGGATCAAGAGCAAGAGCCCTTAAACCAGCGTCAAGGAACCTCCCTTGAGGTCTGCTCACTTATGGAAATTTTGCTCGCATATGGAAGCAAAAATCAACCCATCGACTGCTCGTATTTGGAATAACTCGCACGTAATGCGCTCGCAAGTAGAGGGTCCACTGTATATATCAGGTTTCTGTGTTATTTATATTGTTTATTATGTCATATTAGATAAATTGGATAGATAAATAAGCCATAGAGTTGATTTTTAGCAAAATATTGAAGTATTTTGTCATGCCTCCTGAGAGCTTGAATGGATTGTATTTCAGTTAATTTAAATGAGGAAAATTGATTCATCGTTCGAGCAAATTGGGATACAAACAAGGTCATGGAACAGATTAAACCGTAAGTAGGGGTTCCACTGTATACTGTTTGTGTGGTTAATTTTGGGAGATGAGGTGATTTATAAGCAGAGCCTTGAATTGGTGTGCCTCACAGTACCTGTAGCCCAGGGCTACAAAATCTTAATCCAGCTCTTGAGTACATAAACATGGCTCACATTTAGAATGATTTTCAGTTTTATCAAATTTCCTTTAGCTTATTAGAAAAGTTCATGGCTCATACACATTTATTAATTTTTTTAGGATTTAAAACGTAAAAATTCTTATAGAA
Source organism: Cherax quadricarinatus (assembly GCF_026875155.1). Lineage (NCBI taxonomy): Eukaryota > Metazoa > Arthropoda > Malacostraca > Decapoda > Parastacidae > Cherax > Cherax quadricarinatus. The sequence goes on from NW_026505137.1 coordinate 6,936, forward strand.
AAATTAAACTGAATAGACATCAGTTACTCAAAGATATTTACAGTGTAACACTTATCTAATAGCTGGTGTTATTAGCCCAGCTGTGGGTGGGGAAAAAGTAGAAGGTTCATAGTTGCTCACATGTGATATCATACCATAATGTTTTAGCAGGTGGCTATGGGTGTATTCTAGTTCTGTTTGAGGCTTCATTGCAGTTTGGTTAGGTGGAGTTAGGTTAATTTAATCTGTTACTTTTTGTTATCATGGTGCTACCTTTGACCTTAAAACATACTTTTAATTGGATATCTTCTAATTTACCATTGATTTTCTAGAAGTTATGGTTCGGGTCAAAGTGTCAAGATTTTAAGGTTTGAACACTGATTTCTTATGTATTTTTTTAAATCAGCTTTCATTTTAATATATGGTTTGGAAAAATGGCCCAAATAAAAATCAGAGACTACTTCTGTATATTATTAAGGGAAAATTTATTGCCTTTGTAGTGTGTCATACTGTTGGGTCATCCTTAAAAAGCCACACCCTGTGGTGAACTTTCGAGCACAACCATGTTGGCAGAAAGTTAAGCTCCGTGGCTTCCTGCAGTTCAGCGGATGGGAAAGTTTGCTGTTCTTCGTGATGTTTTTGGGAAAACACAAGTCTTATTAATGATGAGGTTGTCCTTTTGGCAGATGTTGCAGGTGTGTAGAATAGGTGGTAGGTTATTGAAAGTAATTAAGAGTTTTTAGATGGGTTTTCAGGGTAAGGTATGTCAGAGAGAGGGAGATTATTTTCCAGTAAAAGTAGGCCTTAGACAGGGATGTGTGATGTCACCTTGGTTGTTTAATATATTTTTAGATGGGGTTGTAAGAGAAGTGAATGAGGGGTTTTAGGGAATTGTGGGGATTTCAAGATAAAGAATCTAACACAAAGTGGGAGTCACCAGTTGCTTTTTGCTGATGACACAGTGCTTTTGGGAGATTCTGAAGAAAAGTTGCTAAGGTTGTTGGACGAATTCGGGAGGGTATGTAAAGGAAGGACATTAAAAATGAACTTTGGGAAAAGAGCAAGGTGATAAAGGTAACAAAAAAAAAATTAGGTAATAAAAAAATGGACATCAGATTTGAGGGAGTATGGAGGAAGGTGAAGGATTATGGAGAGAGGTGAAGGTTTATAAACTAAAAGAGGAGGCAGTTGGGGTTTAAGATATAAACAGCTATTGGAGTATAGATGGGCTAATGAGAGCATAGGCAATGGGGTCGAAGAGGTATGGGGTAGGTTTAAAAATGTAGTGTTAGAGTGTTCAGCAGAAGTTTGTGGTTACAGGAAAGTGGGTGTGGGAGGGAAGAGGAGCGATTGGTGGAATGATGATGTAAAGAGGAGTATAGGAGAAAAAAGTTAGCATATAAGAAGTTGTTACAAAGTGAAAGTGATGCAAGGAGGGAAGAATATATGGAGAAAATGAGAGAGGTTAAGAGAGTTGTTGAAGCAAGGTAAAAAGAGAGCAAATGAGAGAGTGGTGAGATGTTATCAACAATTTTGTTGAAATAAGAAAAAAGTTTTGGAGTGAGATTTAAACAAGTTAAGGAAGCCAGAGAACAAATGGATTTGTCAGTTAAAAATAGGAGAGGAGAGTTATTAAATGGAGAGTTAGAGGTATTGGGAAAATGGAGGGAATATTTTGAGGAATTTTTAAATGTTGATGAAGATAGGGAAGCCGTGATTTCGTGTATAGGGCAAGGAGGAATAACATCTTGTAGGAGTGATGAAGAGCCAGTTATGAGTGTGGGGGAAAGTTCGTGAGGCAGTAGGTAAAATGAAAGGGTGTAAGGCAGCTGGGATTGATGGAATAAAGATAGAAATGTTAAAAGCAGGTGGGGATATAGTTTTGGGAGTGGTTGGTGCAATTATTAATAAATGTATGGAAGAGGGTAAGGTACCTAAGATTGGGTGCATAGTTCCTCTGTATAAAGGCAAAGGGGACAAAAGAGAGTGAAAAAAATTTTTAGGGGATAAGTCTGTTGAGTATACCTGGTAAAGTGTATAGTAGAGTTATTATTGAAAGAATTAAGAGTAAGACAGGGGAGCAGGATAGCAGATGAACAAGGAGGCTTTAGGAAAGGTAGGGGTGTGTGGACCAGGTGTTTTACAGTGAAACATATAAGTGAACGTATTTAGATAAGGCTAAAGGGTTTTTGTGGCATTTATGGATTTGGAAAAGGCATATGACAGGGTGGATAGGGGGGCAATATGGCAGATGTTGCAGGTGTATGGTGTAGGAGATAGGTTACTGAAAGCAGTGAAGAGTTTTTACGAGGATAGTGAGGCTCAAGTTAGAGTATGTAGGAAAGAGGGGAGATTATTTCCCAGTAAAAGTAGGCCTTAGACAAGGATGTGTGATGTCACTGTGATTGTTTAATATATTTATAGATGGGGTTGTAAGAGAAGTAAATGCGAGGGTCTTGGCAAGAGGCGTGGAGTTAAAAGATAAAGAATCATACATAAAGTGGGAGTTGTCACAGTTGCTCTTTGCTGATGACACTGTGCTCTTGGGAGATTCTGAAGAGAAGTTGCAGAGGTTGGTGGATGAATTTGGTAAGGTATGCAAAAGAAGAAAATTAAAAGTGAATACAGGAAAGAGTAAGGTTATGAGGATAACAAAAAGATTAGGTGATTAAAGATTGGATATCAGATTGGAGGGAGAGAGTATGGAGGAGGTGAATGTATTCAGATATTTGGGAGTGGACGTGTTAGCGGATGGGTCTATGAAAGATGAGGTGAATCATAGTACTGATGAGGGGAAAAGGGTGAGTCTGTGGAGACAAAGAACTTTGTCCTTGGAGGCAAAGAGGGGAATGTATGAGAGTATAGTTTTACCAACGCTCTTATATGGGTGTGAAGCATGGGTGATGAATGTTGCAGCAAGGAGGAGGCTGGAGACAGTGGAGATGATGTATCTGAGGGCAATGTGTGGCATAAATATTATGCAGAGAATTCATAGCTTGGAGATTAGGAGGAGGTGTGGGGTTACTAAAAGTATTATCCGTATGGCTGAGGAGGCTTTGTTAAGGTGGTTTGGACATTTAGAGAAGATGGAACAAAATAGGGTGACTTAAAGGGTGTATAAATCTGGAGTGAAGGGAAGACTGGGTAAGGGTTGTCCTAGGAAAGGTTAGAGGGAAGTGGTAAAGGGGGTTTTGTGTGCAAGGGGCTTGGACATCCCACAAGCATGTTTGAGTTTATTATATAAGAGTGAATAGAGGCAAATTGACATGCTTTTGGAGTGTAAGGAAGGCAACATTTATGAAAGGATTCAAGGAACCCTGTTAGCCAGACTTTAGTCCTGGAGGTGAGAAATATAGTGCCGCACTCTGAAGGACGGGTGGGGATATTTGCAGTTTTGAAATGTAGTATTGGCACCCCTCTGACAAGACAGTGATAGTGAATGACAGTGAAAGTGGATATATATATATATATTTTTTTTTTTGAGCCGCCCTACCTCTGTGGGAGATGGCCAGTTTGTTGAAAAAAAAAAAAAGTTTAATTGACATTTACCTAACCTGTACAGAATGATTGCTGTTTTACTGCATATAACCTTTAAAAACAAGAAAATTTATGCTGCAGGGTGCTTTCATTATCAAACATGAGAATGATGCAGTGTGCAGTACTGATTAAACATGTATCTTCTAGGACACCAGTCTCGTCAAACTACTCAGCAGCAACTACGTTCGAGTCATATGTGGAGGTGATGGGGGATTGTTTGTCACAGACCTGATAGTCAGTTAAACAGAGTAAGTTTTTCATTACAATACAGTGACAGCTATACACATGCAGTAATATTACCACTTTTTCTTTCTTCTTTCAGCAAACAGCCATATCCCACCGAGACAGGGTGATGTAAAAAGAAAAAACGAACGCTTCCTTTTTACATTTAGTACTATATATAGGATAAGGGGATTACTAGTCCCTTGCTCAGGCATTTTAGTTGCCTCTTACAACACACATGGCTTACAAGAAGAATTTGTTCCACTTTCCTTGGAGTGCCTGTCATCATTTTTCAGGTTCTTCAGTTTTTCTAATACAGGCAGGTCCTGCTTTACAGTGCTTTGCTTTATGACATTTTTGCCAATAGAGCAATTTTCAATTATACCCACTCTTCATTTATTCAGACTTAGCACAATAAATATTTTAAGGTAAGGAATGATTTTTACTGTATGTGCATTTTTTAGGCCTAGCTCTGTTGCTTTCTTAATATATGATAGTGTAAACATATCAGGCTTTTACATGCATTTGAAAGTGAAAAAGGACTGTTTATTTACAGCAATATTCACTTTACAGCAGTAGCACAGAACATTACCTGCTTTATAATAGTGGGCCCTCCTGTAGATCTCATTTGCCATCCTGGGCATGAAATTTTCCTCTGTTTCCATCATCTATATTGAACAGTTATTTCAAACATAGCCTGCATCTGTGTTATGCATCGTACTACATTCTCAACACATAGAGCTGTTTTGCTCCTTGGTTTTATCAGTTATCTCTAAAACATTTTTTCACAAATAACAGTTAATTCTGGAATAGGATGAAATTTAAGGCTTATATCTTTCTCTCCTTGAGTGTACAACAGAAACCTGTAATTGTTTTACATGATGGTAGGTTGCTGGTGTCTTTTTCTGTCTCATAAACATGCAAGATTTCAGGTATGTCTTGCTACTTCTACTTACACTTAGGTCACACTACACATACATGTACAAGCATATATATACACACCCCTCTGGTTTCTTATATTTTCTTCCTAGTTCTTGTTCCTGTTTTTTTTCCTCTTATCTCCTAGGGGAAGTGGAACAGAATTTTTCCTCCGTAAGCCTTTGCATGTGTAAGAGGCGACTAAAATGCTGGGAGCAAGAGGCTAGTAATCCCTTGTCTTTTATACATTACTAAAGTTAAAAAGAGAAACTTTTTTTTTTTTTGAGTCACTTTGTCTCAGTGGGATAGGGGCCGGTTTGTTGAAAAAAGAAGAGTTTTCTCTCCTGAAGAATTTTAAATTTTTCATTATTTTGTTATTTGTTTTCCTTTTCACTGTTTGGTAGTCATTTAAAAAAATTATCACATGGCTGCTCTCCACCAATTATATATGCATTAATTGTTTTATTAATTTCTGTTTTTTGTTAGATGATCCCCACAGGAGAGATTGAAGTACTCGCATCCAATACCAACCCTTTAGTAAGGCTCCCCCAAAGGGACCTTCCATTTCTTATACGGGACTTTAACAAGGTATATAGCTTATTTTCAAGTAGTTTCATGGATTTTTTAAAACTTATTACAATATATTGTGTGGGGTGTACTTGCTTAATTGTGGTTGCAGGGGTTGACTCATAGCTCCGGGCCTCAAGCATGTGTGTGGGTGAGTTTTGTGTGTTTTACTCATCAAAATTGTACTCACCTAATTGTGGTTGCGGGGGTTTTGAGACTCGGCTCTTGGCCCTGCCCTTCACCGAATGCTACTAGGTTCCCCTCTCCCGCTCCATGAGCTTTATCATACCTCGTCTTAAAGCTGTGTATGGTTCCTGCCTCCACTACATCACTCGCCAGACTTTTCCCACTTCCTGACTACTCTATGGCTGAAGACTCGTCTGAGTCTTCAACTTCAAAGTTTGACCCCTTCTTTCGTGTCCCCTCTCTGGAACATCCTGTCTCTGTCCACCTTGTCTATTCCATGCTGTATTTTTTTATGTCGTTATCATGTCTCCCTAACCCTTGTATCCTCCAGTGTTGTAAAAGCCGTTTTCTTAACTTTTCTTCATAAGACATTCTCCTTAACTCTGGAACAAACCCTTGTCGCAAACCTTTGCAACCTTCTCTTTTTTCTCGACATGCTTGACCTGGTGTGGTTTCTAAACTGGTGCTGCATACTCCAGTATGGGCCTGACATACACTGTGTACAGTGCCCTTAAAAGATTCCTTGCTTAGGTATCGGATACGATACTCAGGGCGGCGAGACTCAAGGTTCCACTGTGTACCATAATAAACAGAATAGAGGAAATTAGCTCTAATTACATTCCTAGGTTTGCATACTGGTTGGAGAGCTGGTCATAAGTCTGAACGGTGGGTAAATGAGTATGTCACTAAGTGGGAGAGCTTGTACAAGAGTTCTAACCAAGAATAACAAAAACAAAGCAAGTGATGCAAGATTTCTTATTTCAAGACATTCTTCTTATTTATTCATACAGGTTTAATAATCCTAGGTAGTAGGTTGGTAGACAGCAACCGCCCAGGGAGGTACTACTGCCCCTGCCGGGTTGAGTGTAAAACGAAAGCCTGTAATTGTTTTACATGATGGAAAGGATTGCTGGTGTCTTTTGTCTGTCTCATAAACATGCAAGATTTCAGGTATGTCTTGCTACTTCTACTTACATTTAGGTCACACTACACATACATGTACAAGCATATATATACACACCCCTCGGGGTTTTTCTTCTATTTTCTTTCTAGTTCTTGTTTATTTCCTCTTATCTCCATGGGGAAGTGGAACAGAATTTTCCTCCGTAAGCCATGCATGTTGTAAGAGGCAACTAAAATGCCGGGGCAAAGGGCTAGTAACCCCTTCTCCAGTATATATTCTAAATGTAAAAGGAAAAATTTTTGTTTTTCCTTTTGGCACCCCGCCTCTTTGGATAGGGCCGTGGGGGTTGAAAGAAAGAAAGAAGGTTTATTAATCTATATTTTGTGCTCGGTACTCTGTCATTCAGTTACTTGTGCGCTTGTGGAAGCAGCACAGTTCCATTGATCCCTTGAGTTGCGACAGCACTGAGTTGCGATTTTACCCTCATAAGGGGGTTTAGCTTTGAGTTGCGATGAAAATTTAAGATACGGTATGTGATATGCACACAATGGATGGCACACCTGGGTGAGTGAAAAGGTCTTAAATGGAGTGATAGTGGGGGGTGTGTTCGAGGGGAGTGCGAGGAGGGTGAAGTGGTGGGTGGGAGTGCGAGAGGCTGAAGTGGTGGGTGGGTGGGAGTGAGGGAGGGTGAGGCAGTGGGTGGGAGGGAGTGAGGGAAGGTGAGGCAGTGGGTGGGTGGGAGTGAGGGAGGGTGAGGCGTGGGTGGGTGGAGTGAGGGAGGGTGAGGCAGTGGGTGGTGGGAGTGAGGGAGGGTGAGGCAGTGGGTGAGTGGGGGTGAGGGAGGGTGAGGCAGTGGGTGGGTTTGGGGGTGAGGGAGGGTGAGGCAGTGGGTGGGTGGGAGTGAGGGAGGGGTGAGGCAGTGGGTGGGTGGGAGTGAGGGAGGGTGAAGCAGTGGGTGGGAGGGAGTGAGGGAAGGTGAGGCAGTGGGTGGGTGGGAGTGAGAGAGGGTGAGGCAGTGGGGGGTGGGTGAGGGAGGGTGAGGCAGTGGGTGGGTGGTGGGAGGGAGGGTGAGGGGAGTGGGTGGGTGGGAGTGAGGGGGGGTGAGGCAGTGGGTGGATGGGAGTGAGGGCAAGTGGGGCAGTGGTGGGTGGGAAAAGAGGGAGGGTGAGGCAAATGGGTGGGTGGAGTGAGGGAGGGTGAGGCAGTGGGTGGGTGGGGAGTGAGGGAGGGTGAGGCGTGGGGGGGTGGGGGTGAGGCCCGTGGGTGGGTGGAGTGAGGGAGGGTGAGGCAGTGGGTGGGGTTTGGGGTGAGGAGGTGAGGCAGTGGGTGGGTGGGAGTGAGGGAGGGTTTAGGCAGTGGGTGGTGGGAGTGAGAGAGGGTTGAGGCAGTGGGTGGGTGGGAGTGAGGGGGGGTGAGGGAGTGGGTGGGTGGGAGTGAGGGAGGGTGAGGCAGTGGGTGGGTAGGTGTGAGGGTGGGTGAGGCAGTGGGTGGGTGGGAGTGAGGGAGGGTGTGGGAGTTGGTGGGTGGGATGAGGGAGGGTGAGGCAGTGGGTGGGTGGGTAGTGAAGAAGGGGGAGGCAGTGTGTGGGGAGGAGGGGAGGGGGGGTGAGGCAGTGGTGGGTGGGAGTGGGAAAGGGGGGTGAGGCAGTGGGTGAGTAGGTGTGAGGGGTGGGTGAGGCAGTGGGTGGGTGGGGTAGTGAGGGAGGGTGAGGCAGTGGGGGGTGGGAGTGAGGGAGGGTGAGGCAGTGGGTGGGTGGGGGGAGGGAGGGTGAGGCAAACGGTGGGTGGGAGTGAGGGAGGGTGATGCAGTGGGTGGGTGGGGGTGGGTAGGGTTTAGGCAGTGGGTGGGTGGGAGTGAGGGCAGTGAGGCAGTGGGTGGGTGGGAGTGAGGGAGGGTGAGGCAGTTTGGGGGGTGGGAGTGAGGGAGGGTGAGGCAGTGGGTGGGCAGGAGTGAAGAAGGGTGAGGCAGTGGGTGGGTAGAATGAGGGAGGGTGAGGCAGTGGGTGGGTGGGAGTGAAGGAGGGTGAGGCAGTGGGGTGAGTAGGTTGTGAGGGTGGGTGAGGCAGTGGGTGGGTGGGAGTGGAGGGAGGGTGAGGCAGTGGGTGGGTGGGGGTGAGGGGGGGTGAGGCAGTGGGTGGGTGGGAGTGAGGGAGGGTGAGGCAGTGGGTGGGTGGGAGTGAGGGAGGGTGATGCAGTGGGTGGGTGGGAGTGAGGTAGGGTGAGGCAGTGGGTGGGTGGGAGTGAGGGAGGGTGAGGCAGTGGGTGGGTGGGAGTGAGGGAGGGTGAGGCAGTTGGTGGGTGGGAGTGAGGGAGGGTGAGGCAGTGGGTGGGCAGGAGTGAAAAGGGTGAGGCAGTGGGTGGGTAGGAAATGGGGGGAGGGTGAGGCAGTGGGTGAGTGGGGGTGAAGGAGGGTGAGGCGTGGGGGGTAGGTGTGAGGGTGGGTGAGGCAGTGGGTGGGTGGAAGTGAGGGAGGGAGGGTGAAGTAGTGGGTGGGAGTGAGGGTGGGTGAGGTAATGAGTGGGAGTGAGGGAGGGTGGCAGGGAGGAAGGCAGGCAGTGGAGGAAGAGAGACTGGACATGTGCCAGACACCAGTGGTGGGACACTTACAAAAAGACCGTAGTGTCTACATTTCTTTACTAGTCTACCTGCCCTTGCCTGCCTTGTCTTACCTTGCCCTGCCTGACCTACCCTAGCCCTGCCTGTCCTACTCTACCCTATCCTGCCACTTTGCCAGAACATAAGCCTATGAATGATAGGTTTTCTCTACTGTTAGGTGTCAATGCCTCTGAGGTTTCAAGTTGCACCCTATATTTGTTTACTACTCTGAAAACCCCAGTGTTTATACAAAAATTGTCCAAGTGCAGGTTGGGTGTGTACTTGTGTCTTGGAATGTATTGCTATAAAACAATGCATTTTGGGATTTGAATTGATAGTTTTGGGGTGTGATAAGTCTTCTGGAACTGATTAATATAAAATAACTCAAGGGATCACATTAGAATCAGGGCATTAGGTGGCAGCAATTCATAATGGTAAACTGGCCACACTCACAGCACATTACTTAATAATTAGTCACTTTATGTTGATGACTTTGCTATAGCTTTTGCAGGTGCTGACTGCAGCCCACTCCAGAAATTGCTGTTAACTGTATTTTCTTTGGGCCAATACTCATGGGTTTAAATTTTCTGGTGCTAAAAAAAATGCCAAATTAATTTCATCAGACGTTCTATTGTCTCTGATACTCCATTGTGCCGAAAACTCATTATTATGCGTTAAGCAAAATTATGAAGGCTTATTCAGCAAAGGTAAAAATATTGAAACTGCTGCATTAAATCTGTGGATTTTTATTTTTTCCAGTGGATTGAGGGGGGGTCGTTGAGGTTTGGGTTTTGGACATTTAGAGAGGAGGGAGCAAAATAGGATGACTTGGAGGATGTATAAATTGTAGTGGAGGGAAGGGAAGTAGGGGTCGCCCTAGGAAAGGTTGGAGGGGAGGGGTAAAGGAGGCATTTGTATTGAGGGGCTTGGAGATCCAGCAGGCATGTGTGAGCATGTTTAGATAGAAGTGAGAGGAGTCAAGTGGTTTTTATAACTTTTTAGCTATTGGAGTGCGAGCAAGGGAACATTTATGAAGGATTCAGGGAAACCAGTTAACTGGAGTTAGTCCTTGAGTGAAAGGTACGGTGCCTGCACTCTGAAGCAGGGTTTTGGTTAGATGAGTTAAGTTTTATCAGGCAACAGGACAAGTGTTTCCTGGCACAGGGCTTAGTCACATGATGACCCGCAGGTGGAGATTTTTTGGGCATCAGACAGAGGCCTTCCACTTGCTTACTGGTCCCCTTCCTTTAAAAATTATGATTATAACCATTAGGTTTTTTTAAGGGAGGGGGGATATTTTCAGTTTGAAGGGCATCTGGACTGTGGTATCAGCTTGCTTTTGGCAAGACAGTGAAAGAGTGAGTCTGGTGAAAGTTTATTTTTTTTTTTCAGGACACCCTACCTCGGTGGGAGATGGGGTGATGTGTTAAAAAAACAATACATTCTGTTTAAAAATCTGTAAAAATCCTGTAAGAAAAAGCATTTTATTAGATTTTTTAAAAATCCTAGTTTGATAGCGAACTATCATTGCCTGCCATAAATGAAACAAGATATCCAACATTATTGATTAGTGTTTATACCAGATATGACATGTTGTACTGTACTTTATAACTTTAGTAACAAGTTGCTGTACTTTTTATATTACAGCCTAATGAGCAGTTGCGACTGAAGTACCGCTATCTAGATCTTCGTCATTCTGAACTGCAGAATAATTTAAGATTAAAATCCCCGGTATGTGAGCTACAGTGTGTAGTAAGAAAAAAAAAATTGAAAGATTATGTTTTTGTAACTAAGGCTTCAAATTGTTGAAAAAATTGCAGTAAGTTTTATGTCTGTTTTTTGTTGAGTAATATCGTTTTCAATCCCTGTTTTGATTTTAACCCTTTCACTGTCAGTCCGTAATATTACAGCTTGCCAGCCAGTGTTGGGCCCGTATTACTATGCCAAAATTCTAGCAGCTTCCAATCTTGCGGGAGAAAGCTGGTAGGGTTACATATGGGAAAGAATCGGTCTGAGTGGTCATTGTGCACAGTAAAAAAAAAAATCCTGCCGGATTTTTATAATGAAAAAAACTCCCCTCTGTGTTTTTTGGGTTTTAAAAACCCAAG
>NW_026505138.1:0-18241 GCF_026875155.1 Cherax quadricarinatus
TTCATATTAAAGGGGTTTAAGTTGTTTCATGTGGATAGATAAAATGGGAAAAAAGGGGAGGATTGCATTATATGACGAAAAATAAAATTGTTGAAAAAAAAAAAGGTATAAAAATAATGGATTAGAAACAAAAACTTTTTGGGAAGAGTTTCTAAAAGGGGTCAAAAAAAAAAATTCTGGGTGAATATTCCGACCCCAGGCTTGGTCATGATAGAGGGGGGGACTTCTTGGGACAAATTCTTGGGGCTTCTAGACACACAGTAGGGATTTTAACTTTATAAAATTGACCGAACTTCTTTGACCGGTAATAGGAGTCAGTGACTTTATAAGTAGTTCGGACTGTTTTCTAAGCAGGTTTAAAAGAGCCTGCCGGGGTAATTGCTCGATCTATTTTGCAAAAAAGGAAACCTCGTAAATAATTGGAGATCACTGAAGAATTGGCGCAAGTGGTCACAAATCCATCATTTTTTAGCTTAAATGGAATACGAGAATAAATGAAATACGACAAAAGCCCCCTGATTTCGCTCTCCCGATTATAAGGGAAACTTGGGGAAAAACCTGTCTTATCTCGATTGGGGTAATCTAGCTAATGATTATTATCGACGTGATCATAGTTAAGATTACAAGGGATCTGCGCTATGAATTTTCCTCAGAAATGTACAAAACGTCCTAGAGTATTCTTCCCAAGAGAAATTAGGCAAATAAAACGACCCAAATGTGTTAAAGGAGGTTAAAGGCACTTTTTGGGGGAAAAAAAGGGGAAAATTTATAGGGCTCAAAAGAGATGTTAACCTTACTGACCAATATGTTCAGCAAAAAGAAAGTAAAAAAGGGGCATTAAAAGGGGGCTAAACCGGCTAGAAATTAAGTTCTAATGAATCAAAGACTACCCCAAAAGGGTTTCTTTCAAGTGTATGGAAAGGTGAGGGAAAAATGGACCTCTGAAAATTTGGAATAGAAACGACGGATAAGAACTAGAAATGTTTCTCTATTAAGATTATTTTTTGTCATTTTTTAAACACGAAGGGACGTAAATGAGTTTCCAGAAATTGACAATTTTTCGTTCTGAGAATTTAGTTTAATATTACTGTCACGAGGACATTGTTACAAACAATAGACAAACTAAACAAAAATCCCCCCGGGGGCTCAAGAGTTGTTTCAGGTACTTAAAAATCAAGAGGAACTTTTCTATTTAAAGAGTGTGTTTAAGACAGCTGGATGATCTTTCTTGCTAAACCCAATAAAACATCCATCAACCAGAAAATATAGACCTATATCCTTACTTAAGTCACTGGGAAATTTTTAAAAATCATTTCCAACAAAGAATCTATATGGATTTTAAAAACCATTTTTTACTGAAAAAAAAGTTTGGCTTTTTTGGGGACACAGAGGGACCCCTCATGAAAAATAATTTTTTTGATACTGTACAAGTCGAAACATCAACAATCTTGCCCTAATGCCACCAGGAGTTCATAAAGCTTTTTAAGCTTATGGCATGATGGGTTTATATAAAACTTATTTACCCCCAGAACTAACCGACATTTTTCAGATTTAATATAAAATTTTTTAAAATCAAAAAAATCATTCCTACCTTTCATGGGAAGTAAAAAGCCTTTTTTACCGACGCGGTGTCCACAAGGTTCTTTTCCTTAGCCCCCTTCTATTTAACATTTAGTGAATGATCTTCCCAACCAGAGTTTAATGAAATTTCAATTATAAGCAATTTGCGATATGTTTAACCCTGTCGCTCGTCAAATCCTGTAACAGAAAATACAAATATGAAAGACATAAAAAAAATGAATATTTAACTTTGTCGAACATCCCAAATTGGAAAAAAAATGGGAATTTCGACTAACCCGACAAAATCCTGGGTTAGCACGATAGGATGTTTTGCATCAACCATCGAAGATAAGGGGGTATCTCCATCAGAGGTACACGTGTAGCCATTAGAAATCCTAACAAGATCTTGGGATATGAAAGAGACAGGCTGCTCCATTCAACATCTCACGTCAGTAAAAAGATCAACATAGCCAAAGCCGGTCTTAGCAGTCTCTTTAGATTTAATCAAGCCCCTTCACATGTCAAAAAACATCTGTATAAAATGATAAGACCAATACTCGAATACCCATGTGTCCCAGTGTCATTAACAACAAAGACCAACATGCTAAAGTTGCAACGGGTCCAGAATAGAGTTCTCCGCTTTATTACGGGTACCAGGAGGAGAGACAGAGTTAAAATGGCAGATTTACACGTACAACAGGATATTACTACCTTAAATGTACGCCTTGATACGCTGAAGAAGAGAGAACTCTATGCAATGCAAGAACTCTACATGCCAGATAGAGATCCTCTCCAAGTTGAAAATACCACTGACTATATCATTAACACTCCTCACAGGACCCAAAGAATGACTCTCCCACAGACGGTGCGTCGCTTCATCCATAAAGACGATCACCCTCGACCAATGATCTTGAGCAACCTCCCTGCAGATGAAGATGATTGGGTAACACCAGAACCCTTCTATGTCTACTAAGAAAATTATGGCCCCTAATTAGGGAGACATTTTGTATAACACTTCTACATCTATTGTTATAAATATGCTACATTTACTATGGCAGGACACCACCTTGAAAGAAGCTAACGTGTCAAGTAATTCTTTACGAACTGTCCAGATTACCGCCTTGTCTTGTCGTTTAAATATTCGTTATGCAATCGCAAAAAAAGCAATTGCAACTTGTATATCTACTACCAATAATTCAGAGTCATGTACCTATATATCTGTTATATCTATGTGACTCTGATGGGTTAGTATTATACCCCTTCAAGAATATTCTATTATTTCACATACACTTTTTAAATTGCACCAAAGTGGTTGGGCCACTTACCTTTTATATCATACCTCACTCCCCCCTCCCACCCTTTTATATCCTACCTCACTCCCCCCTCCCACCCTTTTATATCCTACCTCACTCCCCCCTCCCACCCTTTTCCAATATTTCTATCCTTACTCATCCTTCTTCCTTACCCATCTTACTAAAGACTCTGGTCATAAGAATCGAATCGAACCAATGAACTCCAGGAGGATTTGGACAAATTAATGTCTTGGTCTGAAAAATGGCAGATGAAGTTCAATGTGGACAAGTGTAAAGTGCTAGTCCTTGGTTGAAAATAACCCTCGAAGTTATAAACTAGGTGAAGTATAGTTTGATCATACAAAATGTGGAAAAGACTTGGGAGTCAAGGTAAGCAGAAATCTAAAGCCAAGACAGCAGTGCCTAAGTGTGTGCAATTAGGCTAACAGATTACTAGGATTTATTTCAAGAAGTTATTTTACAGCTCTATACATCACTAGTGAGGCCTCATTTGGATTATGCCGCTCAGTTTTGGTCTCCTTACTACAGGATGGATATAGACTCATTGTGAAAGTTAAGACACATGTTCAACATCTGGATATCTTTATTGTAGACGTTTCGCCATTCAGTAGCTTTATCAATACAGATTCTAGGACATAATTAGAAGACAGTAGAACTATATACAAAAGATGAGGTAATCAGTCCCTCAGCCTTGGAGTTAGTGTTCACAGCATCGTGGTGGTGGAGAATCTGGAGCAAAGGCAAGAAGACTGGCGGTTATATAGGCGTCAGTGGATAGGGACGTGTAGCAGTCTCCTTGCCTTTGCTCCAGATTCTCCTCCACCACGATACTGTGAACACTAACTCCAAGGCTGAGGGACTGATTACCCCATATTATTATTATTATTATTATTATTATTATTATAATCAAGGGGAAGCGCTAAACCCAGAGGATTATACAGCGCCTGGGGGGGGGGGGATGTGGAAGGCATTCAGGCTTAATTTGGGGAACTGGAGCACAGATCCAATTCCCTAAATCAAGAGCCCCTCACCAACATCAAGGAACCTTCCTTGAGGGGTGGTTACCCCATAGAGTTTTGAGACTCTATGACCGCGGGTTCAATCCCGGCCGGGGGTATGGTTTTTTTTATGTCCTAGAATCTGTATTGATAAAGCCACTGGATGGCGAAACGTCTACAATAAAGATATCCAGATGTTGCACATGTCTTAACCTTCATATTGTCGGTATTTTATACCTTTCTTGCACAACTTATAGACTCATTGGAGGACATACAGAGAAGAATGACTAAAATGATTTACTGTATAAGGAATCTCTCATATGAAGATAGACTTAGAGCCTTGAATCTCCACTCTCGGAAGAGACGTAGAATGAGGGGAGATATCATCGAAGTGTATAAGTGGATGATGGGCATAAACAAAGGTGATATTAGTAAAGTACTGAGGATGTCGAACCAGGTAAGAACAAGAAATAATGAATTTAAGTTGTATAACTTTAGATTTAGAAATGAAATAGGTTACTGGTTTTCGAACAGAGTTGTGGATGTGTGGAACAATCTTCCGAGTAGGGTGATCGAGGCTAGGACCTTGGGTAGCTTTAAAAAGAGATTGGACAAGTATATGAGTGGGAGGGGTTGGGTTTAATTGGTGCCATTGGGTATGGGAGTAAATTCTTGGGTAGCTTTGGGCAGGGGTGGTTTTGATAAGGACCTGCCTTGTATGGGCCAGTAGGCCTTCTGCAGTCTTTCTCCATTCTTGTGTTTTTCAGCGGGAAGCCTTGAGGGATGAGGGGGGCGAAGGGCTCTTGATCCAAGAAACTGGAGCTAACCCTCCTCTTCCCTAGATCGACATCCCATTCTCCAAGCTCTCTTTGACTCCTACGGGTTTAGCTCTCCTCCGAGTGAAATATTAAACTCACAACACAAAAACACTTCGGTATATTTCGCACAGTATATGTACTGCTTACAAGTACGGGTGCAGGTTACAGGTTCAGGTGCATGTTACAGGTGCAGGTGCATGTTACAGGTGCAGGTTACAGGTTCAGGTGCAGGCTACAGGTGCAGGTTACAGGTTAAGGTGCAGGTTACAGGTTCAGGCTACAGGTGCAGGTTACAGGTTCAGGTACAGGCTACAGGTGCAGGTTACAGGTTCAGGTGCAGGCTACAGGCGCAGGTTACTGGTTAAGGTGCAGGCTACATTTGCAGGTTACAGGTTCAGGTGCAGGCTACAGGTATAGGTTCAGGTACAGATTAAAGGTACAGGTTACAGGTCTCCACACCGTGATGCTAGGACAAACTACTTGAGAAATTCAAAGGAAGATGGGCACACCTTGGCGAAGAGCTCCTAATCCAAGGAATTAGAGCTACCCTCCACTTTCCTCGGATCAAACCTGATAATATCCCGCCTCTTTCAATACCCAAGACTTCTATGACTCTTGGAAATATAAACACAAATGCAGTATAATGTGATCCTTTATTGACAACGTTTCACCCACACAGTGGGCTTTTTCAAGTCACACACGGATCTACCTGGGGTTGGAAGGTATGAGAGTATAGTCAGGTTCAGAATGTTGAGGTCAGGTGGAGAATGCTGCATCTGATGATCTACCGGGTGGGTAGACTCTATAACCCCACCCGGTAGATCATCAGATGCAGCATTCTCCACCTGACCTCAACATTCTGAACATGACTATAAATACTCTCGTACCTTCCAACCCCAGGTAGATCCGTGTGTGACTTGAAAAAGCCCACTGTGTGTGTGAAACGTTGTCAATAAAGGATCACATTATACTGCATTTGTGTTTATATTTCCATTGTGTCGGTATTTTATACCATTTATTTCCTTCTATGACTCTTACTGGTTTTGCGCTTCCCCTGAATATAAGATCACGGGTAAAAGTTGACATGGCAAACACAAGTAAATATCCCAAATTACGGAACTTTTGCTACATTTTTGAACTTTGAACAATTACACGAAATGTTTACATTATCACCTGTGTTGATGTCATGTAAGTGGTGTTATTTTATATATAGAGTGTATGTACATATATGTTGTGCCGAATAGTTAGAACTGGTCAATTAGCAACACTCATTTAAAATTAAGTCCTTTCTAAAACTTTCTCTTGTACGTCTAAAGATTATATATACACATATATATATATATATATATATATATATATATATATATATATTATATATATATATATATGTCGTGCCGAATATGTAAAACTGGTCAATTAGCAAGAACTCATTTCAAATTAAGTCCTTTCTAAAATTTTCTCTTATACGCTTAAAGATATATTTTTTTCATTAATTTTAATTTTTAATTTTGTTCCTAAAGAATCTAAGAAAACTTACCTAACCTTATTATAATAAGAACATTTTATTTTAGCGTAACCCAACTAAATATATTTTAGATTTGCTTACAATAATTTAATACTAAACAAACACAGTGAAATATGTTTTTTTCGTTAGGTTCAGAATGATTTTGGTGAAATTATTGCATACACAAATTTTCACTTGTCCTATATGGCAAGATGAACGTTGCTATTTAAGCCAAGATCGCAAGTTCTGCCTATTCGGCACGACACACACACACACACCCCCACACACACACACACACACACACACACACACACACACACACACACATATATATATATGTCGTGCCGAATAGGCAGAACTTGCGATCTTGGCTTAAATAGCAACGCTCATCTTGCTAAATAGGACAAGTGAAAATTTGTGTATGCAGTAATTTCGCCAAAATCATTCTGAACCTAACGAAATAAATATATTTCACTGTGTTTGTTTAGTATTAAATTATTTTAAAACAAATCTAAAATATATTTAGTTGGGTTAGGCTAAAAATAAATTGCGCTTGTTATAATAAGGTTAGTAAGTTTTCTAAGTTCCTTTTGGTGCAAAATTATAAATTTTTACATCAACATTAATGAAAAAAATATATCTTTAAACGTATAAGAGAAAATTTTAGAAAGGACTTAATTTTAAATGAGTTCTTGCTAATTGACCAGTTTTACATATTCGGCACGACATATATATATATATATATATATATATATATATAAATATATATATATATATATATATATATATATATATATATATATATATATATATATATATATATATATATATATATACATGTTGTGCCGAATAGGTAAAACTTGCGATTGTGGCTTAAATAGCAACGCTTTTCTTGCCGAATATGGCAAGCGAAAATTTGTGAATGCAGTAATTTCGCAAAAATCATTCTGAACCTAAGGAAAAAATATTTCGTTGTCTTTGTTTATTAAACTATTGTAAACTTGTCTAGCCTAACTCACCTCAATATATTTTAAAGTAAATTGCGCTTGTTATAATAAGGTTAGGTAAGTTTTCTAAGGTGCTTTTGGAGCAAAATTATTAATTTTTACATTAACATAAATGAAAAAAATATATCTTTAAACGCAAAAGAGCAAGTTTTAGAAAGGACTTAATTTTAAATGAGTTCTAGCTAATTGCCCAATTTTACCTATTTGGCATAAGCCGAACTTGCTGAATAGGCTGAACTCCCTTTAAAATTAGACTTTTCCTTAAATTGTTAGATAACACTTCCCTACTGGTTGTTGTGAAGTTGTCTCCTCACCAGCCACGTTACTGGTAGTTGTGAAGTTGTCTCCTCACCAGCCACTTTACTGGTAGTTGTGAATTTGTCTCCTCAACAGCCACTTTACTGGTTGTTGTGAAGTTGTCTCCTCACCAGCCACTTTACTGGTTGTTGTGAAGTTGTCTCCTCACCACCCACTTTACTGGTTGTTGTGAAGTTGTCTCCTCACCGGCCACTTTACTGGTTGTTGTGAAGTTGTCTCCTCACCAGCCACTTTACTGGTTCTTGTGAAGTTGTCTCCTCACCAGCCACTTTACTGGTAGTTGTGAAGTTTTCTCCTCACGAGCCACTTTACTGGTTGTGAAATTCTCTCCTCACCAGTCACTTTACTGGTTGTTGTGGAGTTGTCCCCTCACCAGCCACTTTACTGGTTGTTGTGAAGTTGTCCCCTCACCAGCCACATTACTTGTAGTGTGAAGTTGTCTCCTCACGAGCCACTTTATTGGTAGTTGTGAAGTTTTCTCCTCACGAGCCACTTTACTGGTTGTGAAATTCTCTCCTCACCAGTCACTTTACTGGTTGTTGTGGAGTTGTCTCCTCACCAGCCACTTTACTGGTAGTATGAAGTTGTCTCCTCACCAGCCACTTTACTGGTTGTGAAGTTGTCTCCTCACCAGCCACTTTACTGGTTGTTGTGAAGTTCTCTCCTCACCAGCCACTTTACTGGTTGTTGTGAAGTTGTCCCTCACCAGCCACTTTACTGGTTGTTGTGAAGTTGTCCCCTCACCAGCCACATTACTTGTAGTGTGAAGTTGTCTCCTCACGAGCCACTTTACTGATAGTTATGAAGTTGTCTCCTCACCAGCCACTTTACTGGTAGTGTGAAGTTGTCTCCTCACCAGCCACTTTACTGGTAGTATGAAGTTGTCTCCTCACCAGCCACTTTACTGGTAGTTGTGAAGTTGTCTCCTCACCAGCCACTTTACTGGTTGTTGTGAAGTTGTCTCCTCACCAGCCACTTTACTGGTAGTTGTGAAGTTGTCTCTTCACCAGCCACTTTACTGGTTGTGAAGTTGTCCCTCGCCAGCAACTTTACTGGTAGTTGTAAAGTTGCCCCTAGCCAGCCACTTTACTGGTAGTTGTGAAGTTGTCTCCTCACCAGTCACTTTACTGCTAGTTGTGAAGTTGTCTCCTCACCAGCCACTTTACTGGTTGTTGTGAAGTTGCTTCCTCACCAGCCACTTTACTGGTTGTTGTGAAGTTGTCCCTTCAACCACTGTACTGGTAGTTGTGAAGTTGTCCCCTCACCAGCCACTTTACAGGTAGTTGAGAAGTTGTCTTCTCACCAGCCACTTTACTGGTTGTTGTGAAGTTGTCTCCTCACCACCCACTTTACCGGTGGTGTGAAGTTGTCTCCTCACCAGCAACTTTACTGGTTGTTGTGAAGTTGTCCCCTCACCAGCCGCTTTACTGGTTGTTGAGGGGTTGTCTCCTCACCAGCCACTTTACTGGTAGGTATGAAGTTGTCTCCTCACCAGCCACTTTACTGGTTGTTGTGAAGTTGTCTCCTCACCACCCACTTTACCGGTGGTGTGAAGTTGTCTCCTCACCAGCAACTTTACTGGTTGTTGTGAAGTTGTCCCCTCACCAGCCGCTTTACTGGTTGTTGAGGGGTTGTCTCCTCACCAGCCACTTTACTGGTTGTTGTGAAGTTGTCTCCTCAAGAGCCACTTTACTGGTTGTTGTGAAGTTGTCTCCTCAAGAGCCACTTTACTGGTTGTTGTGAAGTTGTCTCCTCACCAGCCACTTTACTGGTAGTGTGAAGTTGTCTCCTCACCAGCCACTTTACTGGTAGTGTGAAGTTGTCTCCTCACCAGCCGCTTTACTGGTAGTATGAAGTTGTCTCCTCACCAGCCACTTTACTGGTAGTTGTGAAGTTTTTCCCTCACCAGCCACTTTACAGGCTGTTGTGAAGTTGTCTCCTCACCAGCCACTTTACTAGTTGTTGTTAAGTTGTCTCCTCACCAGCCACTTTACTAGTTGTTGTGAAGTTGTCTCCTCACCAGCCACTTTACTAGTTGTTGTGAAGTTGTCTCCTCACCAGCCACTTTACTGGTAGTTGTGAAGTTGTCTCCTCACCAGCCACTTTACAGGTTGTTGTGAAGTTGTCCCCTCACCAGCCGCTTTACTGGTTGTTGTGGAGTTGTCTCCTCACCAGCCACTTTACTGTTAGTATGAAGTTGTCTCCTCACCAGCCACTTCACTGGTTGTTGTGAAGTTGTCTCCTCACCAGCCATTTTACTGGTTGTTGTGAAGTTGTCCCCTCACCAGCCACGTTACTGGTAGTTGTGAAGTTGTCTCCTTACCAGCCACTTTACTAGTTGTTGTGAAGTTGTCCCCTCACCAGCCACTTTACTGGTAGTTGTGAAGTTGTCTCCTCACCAGCCACTTTACTGGTTGTTGTGAAGTTGTCTTCTCACCAGCCACTTTACTGGTAGTTGTGAAGTTTTCTCCTCACGAGCCACTTTACTGGTTGTGAAATTCTCTCCTCACCAGTCACTTTACTGGTTGTTGTGGAGTTGTCTCCTCACCAGCCACTTTACTGGTAGTTTGAAGTTGTCTCCTCACCAGCCACTTTACTGGTTGTTGTGAAGTTCTCTCCTCACGAGTCACTTTACTGATAGTTATGAAGTTGTCTCCTCACCAGCCATTTTACTGGTTGTTGTGAAGTTGTCCCCTCACCAGCCACTTTACTGGTTGTTGTGAAGTTGTCTCCTCACCAGCCACTTTACTGGTAGTTGTGAAGTTGTCTCCTCACCAGCCACTTTACTGGTTGTTGTGAAGTTGTCCCTCGCCAGCCACTTTTCTGGTAGTTGTGAAGTTGTCCCTCGCCAGCCACTTTACTGGTAGTTGTGAAGTTGTCTCCTCACCAGCCACTTTACTGGTTGTTGTAAAGTTGTCACCTCACCAGCCACTTTACTGGTTGTTGTGAAGTTGTCCCTTCACCAGCCACTGTACTGGTAGTTGTGGAGTTGTCCCCTCACCAGCCACTTTACTGGTAGGTATGAAGTTGTTCCTTCACCAGCCACTTTACAGGTTGTTGTGAAGTTGTCTCCTCACCACCCACTTTACTGGTTGTTGTGAAGTTGTCTCCTCACCAGCCATTTTACTGTTTGTTGTGAAGTTGTCCCCTCACCAGCCACGTTACTGGTAGTTGTGAAGTTGTCTCCTCACCAGCCACGTTACTGGTTGTTGTGAAGTTGTCCCCTCACCAGCCACTTTACTGGTAGTTGTGAAGTTGTCTCATCAGCCACTTTACTGGTTGTTGTGAAGTTGTCCCCTCACCAGCCACTTTACTGGTTGTTGTGTTGTCTCCTCACCAGCCACTTTACTGGTTGTTGTGAAGTTGTCTCCTCAAGAGCCACTTTACTGGTTGTTGTGAAGTTGTCTCCTCACCAGCCACTTTACTGGTTGCTGTGAAGTTGTCTCCTCAAGAGCCACTTTACTGGTTGTTGTGAAGTTGTCTCCTCACCAGCCACTTTACTGGTAGTGTGAAGTTGTCTCCTCACCAGCCACTTTACTGGTAGTATAAAGTTGTCTCCTCACCAGCCACTTTACTGGTAGTTGTGAAGTTGTTCCCTCACCAGCCACTTTACAGGTTATTGTGAAGTTGTATCCTCACCAGCCACTTTACTAGTTGTTGTGAAATTGTCTTCTCACCAGCCACTTTACTGGTTGTGAAGTTCTCCTCACCAGCCACTTTACTAGTTGTTGTGAAGTTGTCTCCTCACCAGCCACTTTACAGGTTGTTGTGAAGTTGTCTCCTCAACAGACACTTTACTGGTAGTATGAAGTTGTCTCTTTACCAGCCACTTTGCTGGTTGTAAAGTTGTCTCCTCGCCATCCACTTTATTGGCAGTTGTGAAGTTGTCCAATCACCAGCCACTTTACAGGTTGTTGTGAAGTTGTTCCCTCTACAGCCACTTTACTGGTTGTTGTGAGGTTGTTCCCTCACAAGCCACTTTACTGGTAGTTGTGAAGTTGACTCCTCACCAGCCACTTTACTGATAGTTGTGAAGTTGACTCCTCACCAGCCACTTTACAGGTTGTGAAGTTGTCTCCTAGCCAGCCATTTTACTGGTAGTTGTGAAGTTGTCTCCTCACCAGCCACTTTACTGGTAGTTGTGAAGTTGACTCCTCACCAGCCACTTTACAGGGTGTGAAGTTGTCTCCTCGATAGCCATTTTACTGGTAGTTGTGAAGTTGTCTCCTCACCAGCCACTTTACTGGTAGTTGTGAAGTTGACTCTTCACCAGCCACTTTACAGGTTGTGAAGTTGTCTCCTCACCGGCCACTTTACTGGTTGTGAAGTTGTTCCCTCATCAGCCACTTTACTGGTAGTTAAGTTGTCGCCTCACCAGCCACTTTACTGATAGTTGTGAAGTTGTTTCCTCACCGGCCAATTTACTGGTTGTTGTGAAGTTCTCCCGTCACCAGCCACGTTACTGGTAGTTGTGAAGTTGTCTCCTCACCAACCACTTTACTGGTAGTTGTGAAGTTGTCCCCTCACCAGCCACTTTATTGGTAGTTGTGAAGTTGTCTCCTCACCAGTCACTTTACTGATAGTTGTGAAGTTGTCTCCTCACCAGCCACTTTACTGGTAGCTGTGAAGTTGTCTCCTCACCAGCCACTTTACTGATAGTTGTGAAGTTGTCTCCTTACCAGCCACTTCATTGATAGTTGTGAAGTTGTCTCCTCACGAGCTACTTTACTGGTTGTTGTGAAGTTGTCTCCTCACGAGCTACTTTACTGGTTGTTGTGAAGTTGTCTCCTCACTGGCCACTTTACTGGTAGCTGTGAAGTTGTCTCCTCACCAGCCACTTTACTGATAGTTGTGAAGTTGTCTCCTCACAAGCCACTTTACTGGTAGCTGTTAAGTTGTCTCCTCACCAGCCACTTTACTGGTAGCTGTGAAGTTGTCTCCTCACCAGCCACTTTACTGGTAGCTGTGAAGTTGTCTCCTCACCAGCCACTTTACTGGTTGTTGTGAAGTTGTCCCTTCACCAGCCACTGTACTGGTAGTTGTGAAGTTGTCCCCTCACCAGCCACTTTACTGGTAGTTGAGAAGTTGTCTTCTCACCAGCCACTTTACTGGTTGTTGTGAATTTGTCTCCTCACCAGCCACTTTACTGGTAGGTATGAAGTTGTCTCCTCACCACCCACTTTACCGGTAGTGTGAAGTTGTCTCCTCACCAGCCACTTTACTGGTTGTTGTGAAGTTGTCCCCTCACCAGCCGCTTTACTGGTTGTTTTGGAGTTGTCTCCTCACCGGCCACTTTACTGGTAGTATGAAGTTATCTCCTCACCAGCCACTTTACTGGTTGTTGTGAAGTTGTCTCCTCAAGAGCCACTTTACTGGTTGTTGTGAAGTTGTCTCCTCACCAACCACTTTACTGGTAGTGTGAAGTTGTCTCCTCACCAGCCACTTTACTGGTAGTATGAAGTTGTCTCCTCACCAGCCACTTTACTGGTAGTTGTGAAGTTGTTCCCTCACCAGCCACTTTACAGGTTGTTGTGAAGTTGTCTCCTCACCACCCGCTTTACTGGATGTTGTGAAGTTGTCTCCTCACCAGCCATTTTACTGGTTGTTGTGAAGTTGTCCCCTCACCAGCCACGTTACTGGTAGTTGTGAAGTTGTCTCCTCACCAGCCACTTTACTGGTTGTTGTGAAGTTGTCCCCTCACCAGCCACTTTACTGGTATTTGTGAAGTTGTCTCCTCACCAGCCACTTTACTGGTTGTTGTGAAGTTGTCTCCTCACCAGCCACTTTACTGGTTGTTGTGAAGTTGTCTCCTCACCACCCGCTTTACTGGTTGTTGTGAAGTTGTCTCCTCACCAGCCATTTTACTGGTTGTTGTGAAGTTGTCCCCTCACCAGCCACGTTACTGGTAGTTGTGAAGTTGTCTCCTCACCAGCCACTTTACTGGTTGTTGTGAAGTTGTCCCCTCACCAGCCACTTTACTGGTATTTGTGAAGTTGTCTCCTCACCAGCCACTTTACTGGTTGTTGTGAAGTTGTCTCCTCACCAGCCACTTTACTGGCTGTTGTGAAGTTGTCTCCTCACGAGTCACTTTACTGGTTGTGAAATTCTCTCCTCACCAGTCACTTTACTGGTTATGGAGTTGTCTCCTCACCAGCCACTTTACTGGTAGTATGAAGTTGTCTCCTCACCAACCACTTTACTGGTTGTGAAGTTTTCTCCTCACCAACCACTTTACTGGTTGTTGTGAAGTTGTCCCCTCACCAGCCACTTTACTGGTTGTTGTGAAGTTGTCCCCTCACCAGCCACTTTACTGGTTGTTGTGAAGTTGTCCCCTCACTAGCCACTTTACTGGTTGTTGTGAAGTTGTCTCCTCACCAGCCACTTTATTGGTGTTGTGAAGTTGTCTCCTCACCAGCCACTTTACTGGTCGTGTGAAGTTGTCTACTCACCATCCACTTTACTGGTAGTTGTGAAGTTGTCTCCTCACTAGCCACTTTACTGGTAGTTGTGAAGTTGTCTCCTCACTAGCCACTCTACTGGTTGTTGTGAAGTTGTCCCCTCACCAGCCACTTTACTGGTAGTTTTGAAGTTGTCCCTCGCCAGCCACTTTACTGGTAGTTGTGAAGTTGTCTCCTCACCAGCCACTTTACTGGTAGTTGTGAAGTTGTCTCCTCACCAGCCACTTTACTGGTAGTTGTGAAGTTGTTCCCTCACCAGCCACTTTACTAGTTGTTGTGAAGTTGTCTCCTCACCAGCCACTTTACTGGTTGTGAAGTTGTCTCCTCAACAGCCACTTTACTGGTTGTGAAGTAGTCTCCTCACCAGCCACTTTTCTGGTAGTTGTGAAGTTGTCTCCTCACCAGCCACTTTACAGGTTGTTGTGAAGTTGTCCCCTCACCAGCCGCTTTACTGGTTGTTGTGGAGTTGTCTCCTCACCAGCCACTTTACTGGTAGTATGAAGTTGTCTCCTCACCAGCCACTTTACTGGTTATTGTGAAGTTGTTTCCTCAAGAGCCACTTTACTAGTTGTTGTGAAGTTGTCTCCTCACCAGCCACTTTACTGGTTGTTGTGAAGTTGTCTCCTCACCAGCCACTTTACTGGTAGTGTGAAGTTGTCTCCTCACCAGCCACTTTACTGGTAGTGTGAAGTTGTCTCCTCACCAGCCACTTTACTGGTAGTGTGAAGTTGTCTTCTCACCAGGCACTTTACTGGTAGTATGAAGTTGTCTCCTCACCAGCCACTTTACTAGTTGTTGTGAAGTTGTCTCCTCACCAGCCACTTTACTGGTTGTGAAGTTGTCTCCTCACCAGCCACTTTACAGGTTGTTGTGAAGTTGTCTCTTCAGCCACTTTACTGGTTGTAAAGTTGTCTCCTCGCCATCCACTTTATTGGCAGTTGTGAAGTTGTCCCCTCACCACCCACTTTACAGGTTGTGAAGTTGTTCCCTCACCAGCCACTTTACTGGTTGTTGTGAAGTTGTCTCTTCAGCCACTTTACTGGTTGTAAAGTTGTCTCCTCGCCATCCACTTTATTGGCAGTTGTGAAGTTGTCCCCTCACCACCCACTTTACAGGTTGTGAAGTTGTTCCCTCACCAGCCACTTTACTGGTTGTTGTGAAGTTGTTCCCTCACCAGCCACTTTACTGGTAGTTGTGAAGTTGTCCCCTCACCAGCCACTTTACTTGTTGTGAAGTTGTTCCCTCATCAGCCACTTTACTGGTAGTTGTGAAGTTGTCTCCTCACCAGCCACTTTACTGGTTGTTGTGAAGTTGTCCCCTCACCAGCCACTGTACTGGTAGTTGTGAAGTTGTCCCCTCACCAACCACTTTATTTGTAGTTGTGAAGTTGTCTCCTCACCAGTCACTTTACTGATAGTTGTGAAGTTGTCTCCTCACCAGCCACTTTACTGGTAGCTGTGAAGTTGTCTCCTCACCAGCCACTTTACTGATAGTTGTGAAGTTGTCTCCTCACCAGCCACTTTACTGATAGTTGTGAAGTTGTCTCCTTACCAGCCACTTCATTGATAGTTGTGAAGTTGTCTCCTCACCAGCCACTTGACCACTACTTTCCCTCAGTTGTATTAGGGAGACCAATATCAAATCAGAGGAAGTTTTAATTCAGAAAAAAAACACAAAATTTTAAGGAAACTTATCATTTATTTCATAATTTAAAGTATAGAATACATGTAATTTATGAGTCTTTAACGTTTATGGCAAGGTCACTTCAAGCGACCCTGCCATAAACGTTACAGGGAGATAATTGTAAATTATCAGTCTCCCAGCTAGGTGGGGTGACTCAAAAAAGAAGAGCCGCACTCGTCACGAATTCAATCTGTCTTACCAGAAGCGCACTGACATCACAGTTCAGATGATCCTCCTAACTGTACATCACACCTTCAGGACTCGAATCCGACTCTACTGGTTTTCCCTGAATCCCTTCATAAATGATACATTGCTCGCATCCTAACAGCATTTCAGGTCACGAAAACCACTTGCCTCCACTTCGACCTAACTCATTCACACAAACTTGTTGGATATTCAGGCCCCCGAGCACTTCTTTACTCCCTTCCCTCCCAACTCTTCCTGGGACGAACTCTTCCCTTCACAGATTTATGTACTCTTCTAGTATCCTATCTTGTATAACCTCTCCAATTGTCCAAACCAACTCAACAGCCCCTCCTCCTCCTCCTTCTTAATTATGTTTTTCGTAATCCCACACCTTCTACTCTCCAAGCTCCTAAATTTTTAACACTGTTGCCACCGAGGCAGGGTGATCCAATAAAAAGAAACACTTTCACCACTATTCACACTATCACTGTCTTTCCAGAGGCGAGTATATACAGCAGTTCAGATGTCCCTCCTAACAGCAAATATCCCAACCCCATTCCCCCCACCTTCAGGACTCGTTTCCATCAATCCCTTAACAAAATGTTACCATGCTCGTACTCCATCAGCTCGCCAGGTCCCAAAAACCATTTGCCTCCACTCCTAACACGCTCAAACATTTCTGCTGGATGTCCAAGATGCTTGCACGCAAAAACCTCCTTTACCCCTTCCCTCCATCCTTTCCTAGGACGATCCCCTACCTCGCCTTCCCTCCTAATTCTCTGAATATTATTCACATCACACATTGTCCTCAAACTTGACATCTCCATTGCCTTCTACTTCCTCCCTCCAACATTTAAAACCCATGCCTGGCACCCATATATTAGTATTTATACCACTATACTGGTATATTCTTCTTTTCATCTCCATGGATAAAGTAGAAAATTGGGTACACCAAAATAACTGACCAAAAAAAATAACATTTTCCTGCAGCATAGTTTTCAGAAGTGGATGTAAGGTCTCAAATGACCAGCCATCTCAGTCTCCATTACTTCTACTCTCCCTGTTGCCTCTCACCACCACACTCTGAGCTCTTCTTTCTCGCTTATTTAGTCAACACCTACCATCTTGGCTAAACCATGTCTTCCACCTCTTTCCCTCACTCCTTGTATTATACCTACCCATCGTAGGAACCAGTCATCCCGCTATTCGATAAACAAATCTTAAAAGCTAGTTTATATGGTACTGATACTGGCTTGCGACCTTACAAGAGAACCACAGCCAAAATAACAGTCACATTTCAGATAAAACCTCAGCCAATATAACACATTCATAATTAATACTATATTGACACAACCATAAGGGCTCAGCGGTTTATATTTCATGTATTTGTATGTATATAGCTAAAAGAAAGCCTAGTCGCTGTGGCTGAGGGGATATTCTATTCCACCGGTTTTAAAAGCGCAGGTTGACTGTCAGAAGTGTTTCTGTACTTTCATGCCTGTCTGCATCGTTTTTGCTATTCAAGCTGTTACTGGGATTACTGTGGAAAATGCCGAGTGTCTAGCTTTCTCGACGACAAGCTGAAGTGTTGTGGGGGCGAGACACACGAAACTTGAACACACTTGAACCGTAGGATCTAGGTCAAGCGTCTCGTGAGGTACTCGAGGAGTGGTGAGGGGACTGGGCCAGGTGGGACACCATTAAAGCTTCAAGTCTGGTGATTCAGGGACTCGTCAACACTCAGGGACAAGTAATGACGGACTACTACTGGTGGAGGAGGACACCTCTGGTAGTGCTAGTGGCAATAAGTCCAGAACTTCAGCGATAGATTGTAAATCTTTACTTTGCTAACCACGGGCAGATATTCGGGATCCTTTCGAGTATTTAGCTTTTCTTCGTTGTTGTTATTATTATTATCATGCATATTTTACAGCGCGGAGCATAAACCTATGTTTTTTATTCTACGCTTTATTTTCGGTTATTCTGATATAGATTCACAAAACACGTATTTTCATATAACAAAGCTTTCCTAAGCAAACCATTTTGGTGAAAGCATTACTGGAAGCAGCAGAGCTACCAGGTATTCCTCATTTTTATACCCTTAGCAAATCTGTCCTTTAGTTCGCTGATTTTGTAATACTGTATGCGATTATGAGCTACATTTTTATTACTTACCCTGTATTCCGAGGCTGTTGAACCTGACTACGTTTTTCACATGTTTGTGGGCCTCTATAACGTGGGGGAAATTTGAGGAAGTGGATCTGATGGGTCTCACTGAGACGCAACGCAGTCGCAAGACACTATAAAAAAGACTTCCCTCTAAAGTCAATAGATGTTTTTAACTGTGGAAAATATTGCTTGAATTTTCCAGAAACCTTTACAAGTATCACCTGATG
>NW_026505139.1:0-7500 GCF_026875155.1 Cherax quadricarinatus
TAACTTCAAAATTTTATTTGGATTTACATTCGGGAATGAGAGAATGAACAAAAAATATATTTTCTGAAAGAAGATAAGAAGTATAAAGAAAGAGAATAGATATGGTTCCTCTTTCGCCATAAGTCTGGCAGCGAGGCATTTATGGGAGGCAGCATTTTAAAACCCTGCCTCACTGTTTATTGTGGGTACCACTTACTTGCCCTCCAGCAACCGCCTGCAAACACTTGCTAGTATTTTCACATTTCCAGCTGCCATATTTCATTTTAGCTCAGAACACTGGATTTTTTTTTTTCGTTTTTTTTTTTTGGCCTACAAATTATCAAAAATATTTAGTTGTAATAAACGTAATTTAAATCCCTCTCATTAGCTGGGGCAGATAATGGAAAACCTAATAGAGCTTTTTTTACGGCGGTTTGTTAAAGATCATAATTTACTTCATTATCTTAAGTACACTCAAACTCAGCCTTTTTCACTCGTATACTTGTCCAATTTCTTTTTAAGCTATCAGAAGTCTTAGCCTCTATCACCTGCTTGGCAGACTCTTCCACACATCGACAACTCTGTTTGAAAACAAGAATTTACCTACGTCCTATTTAAATCTAAATTTATCTTATTTTAAACTGTATTTTCTGTTTCTTAATTTGAAACCTCACTACTTATATCACCTTTGTTTATACCCATTATCTTTTTTTATACTTCAGTGATATCTCCTGTCAGTGACGAGATAGTCTTGCCCAGTGGTTATGTGGTCTTGCTAGTGTCATGATGTATTCTGTGAGTCCTCTGTGAAACTGAACCAACGTTGCCCTCTATCGAACGATTCATCTAACAGCTTAAGGAGGAGCTGAAGGTGGCGTGGCTCGAGATACAGTGATTGACTGAGGAAAGCAAGAGAATTCGTAGTAATCCTGTTATGAATCCTCAGGTCAAAAAAGGAAACAGGACAGTAGCCGGGCAGCATGAAAGAAAGCCTAGAATCAAGAGGATGGAGGGAGAGGTAGAAACAATGAAGAGCCAGGAGTGTTACTGTGTCTAACAGGAATGTAGATAAGTGGCTCAGAGAACTGACAAGTTGATAAATTAGACACACTTGGGTATCTTTATTTTGGAAACGTTTTGCCACACAGTAGCTTAAGATAAGATAAGATTTTGTTCAGATTTTTAACCCCGAAGGGTTAGCCACCCAGGATAACCCAAGAAAGTCAGTGCGTCATCGAGGACTGTCTAACTTATTTCCATTGTGGTCCTCAATTTTGTCCCTCAGGATGCGACCCACACCAGTTGACTAACACCCAGGTACCTATTTGCTGCTAGGTGAACAGGACAACAGGTGTAAGGAAACGTGTCGAAATGTTTCCACCCGCCGGGAATCGAACCCGGGCCCTCCGAGTGTGAAGCGGGACCTTTACCCACCAGGCCACCGGGCCTGACAAAATGAAGAATTAAAAGATCAGAAAAAGTTTGAGGAAGTCAGTCCGTCAGCCTGGAATCAATGTAACCAGTCCATCAATCTTCATAAGAATACAGCATATTTGTAAAGTGGCTTTTACCACAGACAGTAGGCAGCTGGGGCTTTTCACCGTGGACTATCCCACTGGTGGAGAAAACACCCTTTTTTTTTTAGGCAAGGGATTTACATTCCCTCTGAGATGAGCGTAATTTAATGGGGTGAAAGTGTGATGCAGGGGTTTTTGTCTATAATGTTAGTAATAGTGATGACGAAATTTTAAGGGGTTGGGGGGAAAGTGTGATGAGAGCGGTGGTTCTATAATGTTATATTAGTGAGGAAAAAAAAATTTAATTTGGGGGGAAAGTGTGATAGAGGTTTTCTATAAATGTTGAAATAGTGATAGCATAAATTTAAGGGGTTTTAAATTAAACGGTGGTGTCTAAATGTTAGAAAATAGTGATGGATAATATAAGTGTGGTGAAGAGTGATAAGGGGTGGTTTATAATGTTAAATAGTGAAGACGTAATAAAAGGGGTTTGGTGAAGATGTGATGAGAGGGTGGTGTCTATAAGGGTTAGTAATAGTGATGAGCAAAATTTAAGTTGGGGGGGCCGGATTTAAAAATGGAAGAGTTTGGGGGGGTCAACGCCCCCCGGCCCGGTTCTGTGACCAGGCTCCGGGGGACAGCCCTGATCACCAGGCTGTTGCGTGCTGCACGCAACCAACGTACGACCCACACCCCCGGCTGTCGGGGAACTGACTTTAGGTGTTTTGTCCGTGCCAGTTTGAAGACTGCCAGGGGTTTTTGGAATCCCCCTTATGTGTGCTGGGGGGCAGTTGAACAGTCTGGGGCCCCTGACACTTTTTTAGGTCTCTTAACGTGCTGTGACCCCCCTGCTTTTCATTGGGGGGATGGTGCATCGTCTGCCAAGCCCTTTTGCTTTGTAGTGGTATTTTCGTGTGCAAGTTCGTTACTATCCCTCTAGGTTTTTCCCAGGTGTATATAATCTGTTTCCCCTCCCTCCTGCTTTCCCCGGGGGAATACAGGTTTTAAAACCTCAAGCGCTCCCATAATTGAGGTGTTTTATCTCCGTTAAGAGCGCCGGAAAGTTTCTGTACATTTTCTGGGTCGGCAATTTCACCCGCCTTGAAAGGTGCTGTTGGTCACAATATTCCAGCCTAGATAGAAAAGTGACCTGAAGAGTGTATCATGGGGTTTGCCTCCCTATTTTTAAGGTTTCATATCCATCCTGCATTTTTTTAGCAATGCGATTGATAAATGTTTGGTCCTTTAAGTGAGATCCTCCGACATAATACTCCCAGTCTTTTTACGTTTGGTGTTTCGCTCTATTTTTTTGGGCCCGAATTTGTTTTGTACTTTGATAAAATTTAATTTCCTCATGTTTTCCATATCTGATAATTTAAATTTCTCATCTTGAACTTTATTGTTTTCCCAGCCCCCTGAAAGGGTTTTATGTCCCCTGGGCCCTTTCAGTGTCCCGCAATGGAAGCACGTCAGCAATTCGGGTGTCATCTGCAAGGAAAACACGGTGCTGTGGGGGAATCCTTGTCTATTTTGGGTATGAGGATGAGGAACAAGATGGAAATATACTGTCCCCTTTTGGGAAAAGACTTTTTACCGTGCTGCCTCGGACTTTACTCTGTTGACGACTACTCTCTGTGTTCGTTATGGGGAAATTTAGATCCCTCGACCGACTTTTCCTGTTATTTCCTTTAGCACGCTTTTTTTGCGCTATTACGCCATGGGCACACTTTCGAAGGCTTTTGAAAATCTGTATATATTAACTGCATTCTTTTGTCTTTTGTGCATTTGGAACCTTTTCGTAGTGATCCAATAGTTGAGACAGACAGGAGCGACCCTTTTTTAAACCCATGTTGCCCTGGGGTTGTGTAACTGATGGGTTTTTTAGATGGGGGGTATTTGCTTCTTTGGACCCCCTTTCAAAGATTTTTTTGATATGGATTTTTGTGCTATTGGGGCTGTAGTTTTTTTGCTGTTGCTTTACTGCCCCTTTTTTGGAGCGGGGCTATGTTGTTGTTTTTAGTAAAATGAGGGGACGACCCCCGTTTCCTGGAGGTTACCTGGGGTTACCCGGGGATCAAAGCCCCCGCGGCCCGGGCCACGACCGGCCTCCCGATGGATCAGGGCCCGATCAACAGGCTGTTATGCTGGCCCCACCAGTCCAACGTACGAGCCCCCAGCCCCGGGGTCCGGCACCGACTTTAGGGATCGTCCAGCTCTTTTTGAAGGCACCCGGGGTTTATTGGCAATTTTCCCCTAAAAGTTGTGGGGGGGGTGTTGAACAGTTTTGGGCCCCCGACACTTTTGGTGTTTTTTCTTAGTGTACCAATGGCGCCCCTACTTTTTATTGGCGGCATTTTGCATCGCCTGCCCAGTCTTTTACTTTCGTAGGGAGTGATTTCTGTGTGCAGATTTGGGACCATTCCTTCCAAGATTTTCCAAGTGTAGATTATGATATATGTCTCCCTCCTGCGTTCCAACGAGTACAAGTCAAAGTGCTTCCAAGCGTTCCCAGTAGTTAAGGTGCTTGACAGAACTATATGTGCAGTAAAGGATCTCTGTACACTCTCTAGATCTGCGATTTCACCTGCTTTGTATGGAGATGTTAATGTACAGCAGTATTCCAGCCTAGAGAGAACAAGTGATTTGAAAAGGATCATCATGGGCTTGGCATCTCTCGTTTTGAAAGTTCTCATTATCCATCCTATCATTTTCTTTGCACGTGCGATCGTGGCACTGTTGTGATCCTTGAAAGTGAGATCCTCAGACATTACTACTCCCAGGTCCCTTACATTATTTTTCCGCTCTATTGTATGGCCGGAGTCAGTAGTATACTCTGTTCTAGTTATTATCTCCTCCAGTTTTCCATAACGGAGTAGTTGGAATTTGTCCTCATTGAACATCATAATGTTTACCGTTGCCCACTGGAAAACTTTGTTTATATCTTCTTGGAGGTTAACCGCGTCCTCAGCAGATGACAGCCTCATGCAGATCCTAGTATCATCCGCAAAGGATGATACGGTGCTGTGGTGTATATCTCTGTTTATGTCTGATATGAGGATAAGGAATAGGATGGGGGCGAGTACTGTGCCTTGTGGAACAGAGCTCTTCACTATGGCAGCCTCCGATTTAACTCTGTTGACCACTACTCCATAGGATGGAAAAGGCTCGTGGTAGGGGCTTCTTGCAGTTCTTGATGAACACAGAGTTCCATGAGTCTGACCCTGGGGCAGAGTGCATGGGCATGTCATTTATCGCCTGTTCGAAGTCATTTGGCGTCAGGATAACATCGGATAGGCTTGTGTTAATCAAATTTTGTGGCTCTCTCATAAAAAATTCATTTTGATCTTCGACTCTCAGTCTGGTTAGCGGCTTGCTAAAAACTGAGTCATATTGGGACTTGAGTAGCTCACTCATTTCCTTGCTGTCATCTGTGTAGGACCCATCTTGTTTAAGTAGGGGCCCAATACTGGACGTTGTTCTCGATGAGTGATGAGCGTGAGTGTGATGAGAGCGGTGGTGTCTATAATGTTAGTAATAGTGATGAGCATAATATAAGTGGTGGTGCAGAGCGTGATAAGATAAGATAAGATTTCGTTCGGATTTTTAACCCCGGAGGGTTAGCCACCCAGGATAACCCAAGAAAGTCAGTGCGTCATCGAGGACTGTCTAACTTATTTCCATTGGGGCCCTTTAAAATCTTGTCCCCCAGGAGGGCGACCCACACCAGTCGACTAACACCCAGGTACCTATTTGCTGCTAGGTGAACAGGCCAACAGGTGTAAGGAAACTTGTCGAAATGTTTCCACCCGCCGGGAATCGAACCCGGGCCCTCCGTGTGTGAAGCGGGAGCTTTAGCCACTAGGCCACCGGGCCAGTCACATAGACATTAATTTTGAATACAATACTGTTGACAAATGAAATGAACACAATGTTGGTAGTGGCGCTGGTGTGACAGTTGTAGTGTTGAATGTAATGTTAGGGGAGGAGGGAATGGAGTGGTGGTGTCACCTATCATACATTCACACATAAACACGTCATGCTCTGGGTTTACGAAGACTCCCACGAGGCCTTACAAACTGGAGGGGGCACTTAAAAAAACTCATGGAAAAGGGGGTTAGCACTGTTGACATTGAAAAGGGCCCTGCTATTTATATGAACAATTTTTTCATTATGCTGAGAAACTCGACAAGATCCCAGGACTACTATAATGGATCAAAACTCGTATAAACTTTCTATATTAAGCTGGAATATTGCATCACTTAGAAAAAGACTTCCTGATCTTCATCATAAAGTAACGACCGAACCCATTGATGTTGTGTCTACAAGAGTACAGAGTCCATGAAAAATCCCAACCCCCTAAATTACCATCATTTGTTGCATATAACCTCAAATCTACTAACTCTTGTGTTCTTTATTTTAAAAAAAATCGCTTCCCCATCAACTACTTGCACACAAGAAAACAGAGGGGCTACAATATCACGGTGTTAGGATTTATATAGGGAACTCTGCTCTCAACATATTTAACTTGTATGCTCCTGCTGATAAATTTAATTACTTGGAGCTCCCAACTTGTGCTCATTCTGAGCCTACTCTTATTATTGGCGATTACAATGCGAGACACAAAAGCATTGAAAAACTCACAGTTTGGTAATCGTAATGGTAATCAACTGTTGTCACTCTTAAACAGTCATGATAATGTCCAAATTGTAGGTGACCTTGAACCCACACATATCTATGGAGGCGTCCTTGATCTGTGCCTGGGCTTCAACATTACTTCTGCCAGCTGTGGTCTTCCATTGTAGCAGATATAGCGTCTGATCATTTCCCTAGCTAACCTCACTAGATATTTTTTAATCTATCCTTCCTGGTGGGATATTCAAACGGAAACGTTTTAATGTTCCCACTGTTTCAAATATGACTTTGTTGCACATGTGACTGACTGGTATAATTCCTATGAGTGTTCCCTCTGTAGAGACCTTTAACAATGATCTTGTGAGCAGTATTCAGAACTACTTAGAGCCGCCTCTGAAACCTCTTGGTACTCTAAACCCAACAAATTTCCTTTAAATAATCATACCTCCTTCAAAAACCATACTTATTACAATGATTCTAAACTTCGTACACTGAAACGTACTGCTCACAGACTGGGCCCTAGCCTATAGAAAACATCGCACCCCTGGAATGCTGAGGCTCTTCCCAAAATGCCCCTTGCTGCTGCCAGAGAGCGTATGACAGAGCTGCGGCAAACAGACTGGGAAAAATTTGTCAACGGTTTAAAGTTCACACCCCACTTAGCCGGGCGGGGGGTGGGACTAATAGAATTAAGGGTAACGAACTGGGCAGATCGCGCACCCTATCCTTACATTAGGGCTAATGAGTTTAGTCAGTGCTTGAGCTGCTACATCTAGCGATGACAATCTTCCCAGTACCACAACAGGCAAAATTAAATGACAAATATGATGCAGGGAGAGACTTGTTTGCTTTATGCTCAGCAAGGCAGATGATTGCAAACATTCCTTTCACTAATTATGAACTTGATGCAGCACTAACTAAGGCAACTCCACGTCGCCTGGTGAGGATGGTATTACTTACAACATACTCAGATTGCTGTGTTGAGTAAACCCGGTAATCACTACTTGATTATATAACATGAGCTAGTAACTGGGGAGCTCCCTCAATCTTGGACCAACGCCTCATCATTCCAATTCCTAAGCCCAATCAACAAAATGCATTTCGCCCAATATCCTTACTAGCTGTTTGTGTAAAACGTTTGAGAGATGATTCTTAATTGTCTCATGTACAGATCAAACAATTTTTGTCTCCCCCGGTTACATGGGTTTCAGCATGGAAGGAGCGTGCATCATTGCATAGCCACCTTTTTCACCCTGCACACTGACAGCTCATACACTACCTTCCTTGACCTTTTAAAACCGCTTTTGATGTAGCCAACCGACATGTAATCATTAGTGAACTTGCCAGAATGGATGTTGGAGGATGGCTTCTC
>NW_026505139.1:12500-39382 GCF_026875155.1 Cherax quadricarinatus
AGAGAGAAGAGAAGGAGAGAGGAGAGAGAGAGGAGAGAGAGAGAGAGAGAGAGAGAGAGAAGAGAGAGAAGGAGAGGAGAGGAGAGAGAGGGAGGGGAGAGAGATAGAGAGTAGAGAGAGAGGGAGGAGAGAGAGAGAGGGGACTTTTGTGTACTCACCAAATTTGCGGCTGCAGGGGCCAAAGTCCCAGCCCCCGGCCCCGCCCCCACCGACCGCCACTGGATCCTCCCTCTCCTTGCTCCATGAGCTTTATCATACCTCGTCTTAAAACTATGTATGGTTCCTGCCTCCAGTACATCATTTGCCAGATTATTCCATTTAATAACAACTCTGTGGCTGAAGAAATACTTCTTATCAACCCTTTGGCTCATCTCAGTCTTCAATTTCCAATTGTGACCCCTTGTTTCTGTGTTAGTTACCATTTGGTCCTAGGCACATGTCGATTAGACACTAGGCCTGTGGTGTGTGGGTGTGTGGGTGTATGAGTGTGTGCGTGCGCACACTAGGCTAGGCTACGCTACTCTTTTGAAGATTATAAAAAATTTTCACAATCAATTCCTTATTAATATACACTATATAATATTTACTGTGTACACTTGTGTTTGTGTTTGTGTGTTTACTAGCTTGTCGTTCTTTGAAAAAGAGGGGGGTCACGTTAACACTATTTGTTATTGTTGTTGGTTCACCGGTACTCTCCCGGCCCAGAACTTTGAACACTAGGCTAGTAAGGCTATGTTACTTTTTTGAAGATTATAGGATTATTTTTTTCTCACTCAAT
This sequence comes from Cherax quadricarinatus, assembly GCF_026875155.1. Lineage (NCBI taxonomy): Eukaryota > Metazoa > Arthropoda > Malacostraca > Decapoda > Parastacidae > Cherax > Cherax quadricarinatus. Next base: position 13,279 of record NW_026505139.1, read on the forward strand.
TCCTTATTAATACATACTAATGTTTATTATAATAATAATTACTGGTGAACACGTGTGTTTATATGTGCATACAGTGTACTTGTTTACTTGCTTGTCACTGTCAGAAAGATGGGGGGGAGGGGTTACTATTCTACACAACTCTTCTGAAGATATTTAGATAATTTACTAAACATTATCAGGGTTACCGCTATCTATCTCCTGGTACTGAAAGTTAGGGAGAGAGTGATGGTATAACATACAACCAGCAGGGCGAGACACTGAGACTTTAAACACTAACCAAAATTAACCACACATAGGCAAGTGATGTCGTCTGCACAACAATGGAGGTTCCTGCTGTTCGGCTGCTATCAACTCCTTCAATTTTGTAATTCCTTCAGGAACTATCATGCATTCAAGTTTTTATTTTATTTTTCTTTTAAGACTTTTTTTTCTTTAGTACAGTATTGGTCATAACAAATCTGATGATATTAACTACATTCACAACAACAACAGCTGGGGATTGACTAATTTTTTCTTACTTTCAGTATTTACTTATCACTCGTTTATGACCTTATCACTACACTGCTGCTATAACCAACCAATATATGTATTTGTTAATATTTCAGATCACACCGTTAACCCAATTAACTGTTGGGATATTTTGTGTCAACACTGCAGCCAGCAGCCTGATCAGTTGACTGCTACCCTCCCTCACTCAACATTCATTCAAATTTAAATTGTAAAATTCTTGATCTTATCACATTATTCGCACTCTTGAAAGCTGTTACACTCTTGTAGGTATGTTCACTGATTCACTCACGTACGATGACCGCTAATAATATCTATGGACAGCCACTAGAACGCTAAATCCTGGGAGCACTATTTAGCGATACTGCTTCACGTGTGTGTGCATGTGCGTGCGCGCGCGTGCGCGCGCGTGTGTGTGTGTGATTGTGTGTGTGTATGTACTCACCTATTTGTGGTTGCAGGGGCCGAGTCTTAGCTCCTGGCTCCGCCTCTTCACCAGTTGCTACTGGGCCCTCTCTCTCCCCGCTCCATGAGCTTTATCAAACCTCGTCTTAAAACTGTGTATGGTTCCTGCCTCCACTACGTCATTTTCTAGGCTATTCCACTGCCTGACAACTCTATGACTGAAGAAATACTTCCTAATATCTCTCTGACTCATTTGTGTCTTCAACTTCCAATTGTGGCCTCTTGTTTCTGTGTCCCCTCCCTGGAACATCCTGTCTTTGTCCACCTTGTCAATTCCACACAGTATTTTAAATGTCGTTATCATGTCTCCCCTGACCCTCCTGTCCTCCAGTGTCGTCAGGCCGATTTCCCTTAATCTTTCTTCATAGGACATTCCCCTTAGCTGTGTGTGTGTGTGTGTGTGTGTGTGTGTGTGTGTGTGTGTGTGTGTGTTTGTGTTTGTGTGTGTGTGTGTTGTTATTGCTGTTCTTACTGCTGAACAGCGGTTTAGTACCGATGAAGGTAGCGTAGGTAGCAATGATGCGGCCGTGGACTAGTTTGTCTTTAATTGGGTAGGAGTGAGTACACAACGGGCAGTGTGAGGGAGTGACCGCAAGCCAGTCCTTGGAGGGGGAGCACTTGTGTCTATCAAGAGGGTCGGCCTAGGAGTGAGAGCCGGTGGGCTCAGCCTCCCACTGACGTGGGTGAGCCTACAGAGGGCAGCACCTAAAATGCTGCAAAATATGAACTAAGCTGGCAGACAGCAGGGACTGTCTGTGCAGACGGTACAGGCTGTCTACATACACTCGGCCACCTACCTCGCGTCGTCCCGACACGACAATACTGGTGGGTCTGTAGGTATAAAGGAATTACGTACACTAGCTACCCCAGAGAGGGACTGGCTTTCGCTCACTAGTAAATTAAAAATGGACATAAAAATGCAATAGGCAAAAAAAAAAAGCTCTCCCATCCAGGGGAAGAGAAAACTGGTTTGCCTGCGCTGTTTCATCGAGGAGAGAGTCCGGAGACGTCAGCACTGGAACTAAAATCTTCTATATACAGGTTGTCCGCAGGGCTGAACATCAGTTGACCACTCGTCTACGAACGTTGTTGCACCCTCACATCTGCAAACAATGACTGACAGTAGCATTTCCTAAGGTGTGACATGTGACTCAGAGGGCAGCACTGCCCTGACCGTAATACAGGCTTTTTTTTTTTTGTTAAAAAAACACTGGGTGCACATACCTACAATAATTTTTATCCATGGAATTCTTTTACATTTGGGGTCCCCTTCTAAAAGTATTTACAAAATTTAAACATGTTGTTGTCCCCCCTGACTCCATTTTTTCGACTAGCTTTTTACAATTTTGTGGCATTTTAAAACCCATTTCTGAAAGGGCCAAACAATTAGCAAAAAAAAAAGTAGGACCCGGAAAAAAGTCAGTAGGAAACGTTAATGTCACAGAAATGTACTGTTGTCCGGGGTCGAAAGGCCAAAAGTATGGAGCCTTACGGGGCCCGTTTTCCCGTACCAGTATATGGGGAGAAGGGATAGAGGGGGTTGGGTCCCTAGCATTGTTTTTCGGGCGTTGCAACGCACGCGCCTCCGGCTTGCTTGGGCCCTGCATATGGTCCACATACTTCTGTGATAAAGGGGGTTTCCCTTTAATATTTTCCCCGTAGAATCCCCCTAAACCCCAATTTAATTCCCAGGAGCTGCCCCGGGGAAGGGGTGGGGGCCCCACAAATTTGGGAAAGTTTGTGCATCCCTTTGAGGCCCTGCCCCTGTTTGACCCAAAAAAAACTTTGCAACCGGTTTCCACTTTGCTTTCCTTGGCGCGGGCTTTGCGCTCAAAAACGGGGAACCCTATCAGTAGCTTTCTTTAGGTTCTCTTTACCCGCGGGAAAGACAAGCTGGGTTGTCCCCCTCTTTTACACACTGGGGTTTTTTAGTTTCGTAAGTAGGCTAGGTGGAGAAAAACAAAAATTTCATATGGAAAGGGCGCTTGTCATAGCCATACAAAGCAAAAGGGGTGTCTCATCGATCGACCCGGGGAGGGGGGGAATTTAATGTACATTGAACCTGGGATAGCCTCATCCCATGTAGTACAATTTGGGGGTTTAAACGGTTCCCCTGAGCCCCTCCGGGACTTTGCTTTTGTACGTTCAGCAAAAACCTTTAATCGAAAGGGGTTGGCGTGGAGCTCCCTGGCGTTTGGTGAATATAAATTTGGAAAAAAGACCCTTTGAAATTAGGGGCCATTTTTTAAACCCCAGACCCATTGTTTGAAAAAGGGGCAGGGTGGGCAAGTATGACAAAGGAAAAAAAGCTCAGGGAAAAGCATAGGGGACCTTTTTCCGGGCGGTTTTATCGGGAAAAGGGTATAATTCACTGGTACCGCTTTAAAGTTATCAAACCATTACAAGCGGGTTTGCTTTTTTTTCCCTTCTCCGAGGCCCGAGAAGTTCGTAAAAAGGTGGAAAAAAGTTCTCCCCCCCCGGGGCTCCTTTTGTAAGGGATACTTTAAAATTTTGGGGGTTAGGCCCTTTAAGGGTTTCCCCCTTTTTGCGTAGGCGGGACAACACAGGGTGTACTGTTTTGGCAAGGGCCCGCTGCCATTAGGCCAAAAATTTATTTTCATTCGTGCCGGGTTTGTTACTGCGGCCCCTTCCCCGGGGTGCGCAAACACCGGGGAAACATTGTGGATAACCAAAGGGGTAGTGGTATAAAGGAAATCGGGTATCACCAGTTGGAAAATTATGGTTCTCCCGGGGTCCACGCATGCAACAGGGCCACAGTACCCCTTTGGTTGACCCCCAAAATTTCCTTCAGTGGAACGGGAGACTTGACCTGTAAGTCAACGTCACCTTGGTCAGGAAACAAAGGGACGGGAAACCCAAAAAGGGGGGTCCTGTCGTTGGGCTCTCTCGAGATTCCTCAACAAAAAACAAAATTGCCAACACTCACGAATGCTATATGCCTCGACAGGGCTCAGCTACAATATTTTGTTACCCGGGAAAATAGCAAATTTCAGGTTGTAGTCATTGAAGTGAAAACCCCCGAGAAATTGTTTTCCCCGAGGGGTTTTCTTATTTGAAAAAAAGGGCCAATAAGGGAAAATGATCTTTGTAAATTTTGGGATAGGATAATGATAGATGATATCCCGAAAATGACTCAGGCCAATACCCAAGGCTTTTAAAACTTTTAGCTCTGTCATGAATAATTTTACTTCCGCTTTAGTAAGGACTCGGTAGCATAGGCAAAAGGGGTTGCTTAAACCCTTAGAATTTTCCTTGGGGGGGGACAAGACTGCACGATGCCAACTTTTCTGGCATAGTCGTCAAGGTAAAATTTTCCTTGGTGAAATCGGGAAACTAAGGGGGTTGGGGGGATGGGAAAATTTTTTTTAAGGGGGGGGAAAAAATCGTTTTCCCGACCACAAAGTCCACTCAAAAGGGGGATCCTTTTTGGGGTAAACGTTTTCAGGGGGGCGCAAAAAGGGGGGAAAAAAACCTGCGATAAAGGTGCGGTAGAAAACCCCCCAGGCCCAAAGAAGGACCGGATCTTTCATCCCCTCATGGGGCGGGGGGAAATTTTTGCACGGGGGCCCAGATTTTTTATTTGTCCGTCCTTTTATGCCAATTTTGAGTAAATTCGTTACCCAGAAAAATTTTTTTTCCTTCCGGAGGAATGACCCTTTGGGGGAGCTTTACCTTAAGGTTTTTCCTGAGCTAAACCTGTCCAAAACCCTGTCAAGGGTTTTTCAAGAAAGGACGGGGCATCTTGCGCATGACTATGAGAAACATCCAGGGGAGACCTTTAGCATGGGCCCCAGGAGGGTACGGAAAATTTTCATCCCTTTAAAAAGGGCTAAACCCTTTAATTTGGGGTTCCGCGCAACCGAAAAGGGGAAACCTCCTGAACTGGTTAAAAGGGCCTTGGCGTAGAGAAAGCTGTCAACTCTCTGCTCTCAAACATCGAGGGGGGGTCTCCAGAACCCCTTTAAAAGATTTAAAAGAGGAAAAAAACCTTATTAACGCCGATTTCGCAAAAAGGTTTGTTCCCGGGAAAATGGGAAAAAAGGGGGAAACAGTCGGATGGTACATGCAATTTATTTCCTGTAAAACGGGTAACGGGCGCTAGGTTCCCCTTTTTGGGAACCCCGAATAAAGGGGGGGCAATTCCACGGGGAAGGGGACTCCTTAAAAACTCCAAACACGGAGCATCCATGAAAGAGTTTTTTCGGCGAAGACCCCTTTTTTGCAGGTTTGGGAGGGGGATAAAGCAGGTAATTAAAAAGGTTTAAATACCTTTGGCAAGTGGATTTCGGTGAGGATCAAATTCGGTCAAAACCTTGACTCACCTCTAATTGGACTGCAGAACGTGCACGTTTTAGAACCTGGAGGGAAGGGTTTTTGGGGCCCCTTCAAAGGAAAATCTGTTCCCAAAAAAAGATCCTTTCCTGCATGGCCGGGGTTGGAAAAATACAGCAGGGAAATCGGCCCCGGGAGAAATTCCTCATGGGAAGGGCACTGGGGGGGTTCACCCTTTCCCCTCCCAAACCCGGGGGAAAGGGAAAACTGACAAGGTCGACAAGTGAGGTATTCTTCTGCAGGGGGAAAATTTTGACTGGCAGTTGACCAAAAAAGGACTTGCAACTTACCACGGGTTTCAAATGTGTGAAGGATGGTTCAAGGGGGGAGGGCCCCTTTACTCGGCCCCGTGTCCCTTGTCCCAAACCCGAAAATGGTCCCCCCTTCAAAAGCTCCCGCTCACGTAACCAAAAACAGGGATGAGCGAGTTTGTTGACAAAAAATGACGTCATACTTTTAAAAAGCCCCTAACTTGTCGTGATTTCCATGACCAAAAGAGTCAGACGTCCCCCCTGCCCCACGGGATAAAATGCGGCTTGAAAAAACTGCGTTCTCTTAAAACAGCAAACAGAGTTTTGAGTGGGAAAGGTTTTGACTGGGGCGTCCCCCGCCCGGGTTTCACTGGTTTAAAATAAGGCGATGGCCAGGAAAGGTTTACGGGGAAACGGCTCTAAAAATACGAGGTCGATCGGACAAAGGGGACCCCCCCCCCGGGGGGAATGGTAAGGGAAAAAACACCCGGGTTTCCCCCCGGAATTTTTTAGGCCCAACTGGGCATATCGAACAGAGTACAAGTAAATTTAAACCTAAACATGCCCCCAGAAGGGGACATCCCCAAAATTCCCCCTTGAAATTTTTTTCTTTCCATAAACTGGAACTAAGCGGGTCCTAAGGTTTTGCCCTGGTTTTGAACCCCCTTTGGGGCAGGCACCCAGGGAAAAAAATTTCCATTTTACGCTAAAGAATTTTTTTGGGGCGTTTGATCCTGGAACCCCAAATTCTAACGTTGTACACCACGAAAAAACCCTCAACGGGGTTAAACCCGAGACCCCCCCTCTCAAGGCTGAAAAGGGAGAGGTCGTCAACATGGCCGCGTGAAAGGGCCCAAATTCCCCCGGAAAAAAGTGGGCGGGGCCCAATTTTTAACCACCCGGAAACCCGTATTTTAGGGGAAAAAATGGACCGGTTTTTTGGGTGGACAGGGACCGTGAGCGTCCACCGGGTTTTTTCATTTCCGAACATGGGAAAAACATGACCGGCCCACGAAATTTCCCCCGGGGTCAAAAGCTTTTTTGGGGGCTCGGCACTTGTTGTTAGGGTCGACCTGGAAGGACTGGGACAAGATCTTTCCCAAAAATGTCAAAACACTTTTGTTTCCCCACTGTCGGCAAGCCCTACACTGCCCAAGGGGGCGAACCTTTTCGGACAGGGGTGGGAAAACAGCGACTTCGCCCGGGTTTCTAAGTCTTTTTTGCTGGTTTCCGGGAGGGCCGCCTCTTTCCCCCCAAAATTAAAGGGAAAGGGCTTTCTACAAAACACGTGCATTGCACCCCCGACCCGCTTGCTTCCACCAGGGGTGACAGCATACTTTGCAGCTTTTTTAAAACTCCTGGGGGGGTATGACGGAAGTATTGTGGTACATTTACCCCCGCTTTTTCCCCGCGAGGCTGGGGCATGGGAAAGGTGCCCGGGTTAAAAATTTATACTGAGGTGGGGACGGGTTTCCCGGGTTTTCTGTGTAAAGCGGGGACTGTGCGGGGTTTCCCCTTTTCGGGGACTTAGGTTTTTAAACCCCCCCCATCGGTAGTGGCCCGTTTCCAAAAGTTTTAAACAAGTCACTAATGCTTAACAGGGGAGGTTGGGGGGGGGTGTTGGGCATGTTTTTGCCTTGGTTTCCCGGAAACGATGACTTTCTGTTTTTTTTGAGACCCGAAATGTTGTTTTTCTGTGGTAAAAATTTTTTTTACTTGGGGGGGCATGTTAGTGGGGCGGGTTTTTGAAAAATTTGTGGGTTTTGGGTGCTGAACAGCAGCGGCAAAAGTGCTTCCGGGTGCAACCCCCCGGGGGCATTTTGGGAAAAAGCGCCGGGGAAGGGGGGGTTTTAAAGGGTCATTTCCCCAAAGCACAAACCTTTTTCCTTGGGTCGGCAAAGGGGGCTTATCGCGTCAATGGCATCATATGCACCCAGGGGGTGTGCTGGGGCCGATCCAGGCAATCCCAATTGGGACCCCCGGGGGTTAGGGGGGCGGTCCCTCTTCATTTAAGCCCCAAAAGGGGCCCCATGGGGTGATGTCTTCAGCTTTAAAACCTTGGTTCCCCCTTTCACCCCCCCTTTTGTGGAGCTGATTGGGAAAACAAAAAAAAGTCTTTTTGGGGCTTTTCAAAACCGGGAAATGCAAAACCCGGGGGGCTTTTATGCCCATATTGACATTCCCCCAAGAAAGTGGGGGAACCCATGTCAAAAAATGGCGTTGGCCCACTCGCCGAAAAAAAAAGGGCCCAAAATTTCCCCCTTAAAAACCCCCGGCCCAAAACCCGAATCTTTAACAACCCTGATTTAGCTGCACAAAGGCACCTTTTTTTTCATCCTGGGTGAATTCCCCTTTCTGCAAAACCCGCACGAATGTATGTGTATTCCCCCTGGGACTTAAAAAAGGGCCCCCAAAAAAGTCGTCTCGACGACTTTCAGGGGCCTGGTCTAAAAATATTTGAAAAAACCCAAAAATAAGGGGGCGGGTATGGGGCGAGGGAGGGCCGGGCCCCCTGGGGGGCGAGACTTGAACCACAAAATTGACCAATATTTACGGGGGCTTCGATTCCCCCCCGCTGGGTTTTCAACCCTGGCTGAGGCAAAACCCTTTTGCTAGCATTTAGCAAATCTTGGGGCTAATGGAGGGCCAAATGCGTGTCTTTTGTCATGCGTCAATTGTTCAAATGAAGTAGGTCACGGGAAAGGGGTTTAAAAAGGTCAGGGGCAAAAAAATGGTTTTGCACTGGTTCAACCCAAAACAGAGTCAAGGAGAAAACAGCACCGGGTTTCTAGGAAAACTTTTAGTGATGGAAATAATTTTTAGGGAAAAAAAACAACAAAAAAAAAAAAAATTAAATGGTACACTCTGAAACAACCCAAAAAAAAGGGAAAAAATGCAAGTGAAGAACCCCAGGGAAGTTTCACAAAATTTAAGCTAAGGGTGGTCAATAATTTTTCCCCCGGAGTCTGGCAACAAAAAAACTTATGAAAAGGGGGTTGAACTGAAACAAAAAGGTAGCAAAAATTGCACAAAAATTTAAAAAAAAAAACAGGTAATTTCACAACACTAAAATTGGGTGGGAAAACACAGTTTAAAAAATTGGGAGGGGCTAGCTTGCAAAATTGGAAAAAAAAAAAAAAAAAAATAATTCACTTGCACAAAGTTTATAAATCTGGGGGGGGGGGGGAAACCCCCCGCAAAGATAAAAAGAGAATGGGATTGTGCCCCAAAAATTTACAGAAAAAAAAAATTTAAAATTATCAAGAAGCTATATTGCAAAACAAAAAAAAATGAAAAAAAAATCAAATTTATTTAAAACAAGAATAGGGGGCCCAAGGTTAATTTGGTTTAAGGGGCATGGGGGGGTTTTACAAATGTTGGGAAACAGGGTGTACACCCGGTTTAGCAGGGTTACACTGGCAAAACAAAAATTTCACAATCTCAAGGGGCAAAATTAAAAAGAACTTCCCCAAATAAATTTTTGGGAATTTTAAAAGGGAAATAAAAGGGGAGGGTTTCCCAAAAAAAAACACTCAAAGCTTTGGGGGTTTTCAAAAAAGCAAAAACAATGCACCCTAGGTGAATATTCACAGATAAAACATTAAAAATAAAATTTTTAGAGCAAATAAATTGGGGGGAAAAACAGGGAAAAGTTTAATTTGGGCTAGGGCCCCAGATTGTAAAACATGCAGGTAGAATAAAAATAATACTTTAATTTTTTGGAAAAATTACACTTATTTAAAAAAAAAAAAAACACAAACAAACCCAAACCCCCGCAGGGTTGTCAACCCAAACTTGACTAACTTGCAGGTTTCAACTACCAAAAAAACGGGACACAGGGGAAATTTCATGAAAAAAATGAAAGTGTGAGGTTTAAAAAGGGATAAAAGGTAAAAAACGAACAATTTAAAAACAAAAACTGAGGGGGCAAAGATGGGCCCCGAAATATGAACAAGCGGCAGACAGCAGGAAATTTTGCGCAGAAAGGTACGGCTTGGGCACAGGTGTTTTTGTTAGTTAAACCAATTTTTTCCCTAGGGACATGTCGGGTTAGGCATAGGCCCGTTTTTTAGGGGGTGTAGGTGGTAGGTTTTGTGGTGTGTGTGTTTTGTGTGGGTGTGTGTGTGTGTGTGTGTGTTTGTGTCGTGGTGTGTTGTGTGTGTGTGTGTGTGGGGGCCCGAGTCTTAGCTCCTGGCTCCGCCTCTTCACCAGTTGCTACTGGGCCCTCTCTCTCCCCGCCCATGAGCTTTATCAAACCTCGTCTTAAAACTGTGTATGGTTCCTGCCTCCACTACGTCATTTTCTAGGCTATTCCACTGCCTGACAACTCTATGACTGAAGAAAATACTTCCAAATATCTCTCTGACTCATTTGTGTCTTCAACTTCCAATTGTGGCCTCTTGTTTCTGTGCCCCCTCCCTGGAACATCCTGTCTTTGTCCACCTTGTCAATTCCACACAGTATTTTTAAATGTCGTTATCATGTCTCCCTGACCCTCCTGTCCTCCAGTGTCGTCAGGCCGATTTCCCTTAATCTTTCTTCATAGGACATTCCCTTAGCTGTGTGTGTGTGTGTGTGTGTGTGTGTGGTGTGTGTGTGTGTGTGTGTGGGTTTGTGTTTGTGTGTGTGTGTGTTGTTATTGCTGTTCTTACTGCTGACAGCGGTTTGTACCGATGAAGGTAGCGTGGGTAGCAATGATGCGGCCGTGACTATTTTTGTCTTTAATTGGGTAGGAGTGAGTACACAACGGCAGTGTGAGGGAGTGACGCAAGCCAGTCCTTGGGGGGGGAAGCACTTGTGTCTATCAAGAGGGTCGGCCTAGGAGTGAGAGCCGGTGGGCTCACCCTCCCACTGACGTGGGTGAGCCTACAGAGGGCAGCAACCTAAATGCTGCAAAATATGAACTAAGCTGGCAGACAGCAGGGACGGTCTGTGCAGAGGGTTTACAGGCTGTCTACATACACTCGGCCACCTACCTCGCGTCGTCCCGACACGACAATACTGGTGGGTCTGTAGGTATAAAGGAATTACGTACACTAGCTACCCCAGAGAGGGACTGGCTTTCGCTCACTAGTAAATTAAAAGGGACATAAAAATGCAATAGGCAAAAAAAAAAAGCTCTCCCATCCGGGGGAAAGGGGAAAACTGGTTTGCCTGCGCTGTTTAAATCGAGGAGAGAGTCCGGAGACGTCAGCACTGGAACTAAAATCTTCTATATACAGGTTGTCCGCAGGGCTGAACATCAGTTGACCACTCGTCTACGAACGTTGTTGCACCCTCACATCTGCAAACAATGACTGACAGTAGCATTTCCTAAGGTGTGACATGGGGACTCAGAGGGCAGCACTGCCCTGACCGAAATTACAGCTTTTTTTTTTTTGTTTAAAAAAACACTGGGTGCACATACCTACAATAATATTATATCCATGGAATTCTTTTACACTTGGGTACCTTCTAAAAGTACTTACATAATTACATGATGTTTTTCCACCTGACTCCATTATCGACTAGCTATACAATGTTGTGTGCATTTATACCCATTTCTGCAAGCAAACAATTGCATAACTAACGTAGGAGTCGGACAAGTCAGTAGGTACGTTAATGTCACAGAAATGTACTGTTGTCCGGGGTTTCGCAGGCCATAAGTATGGAGCCTTACTGGGCCGTCTTCCGTACCAGTAGTAGTGGGGAGAAGGGATAGACGGGTTGTCCCTAGCATTGTCTGATCGTGGCGTTGCAACGCACGCGCCTCCAGCTCTGCTTCGGCCTTGCATATGGTCCACATACTTCATGTGATAAAGGTGGGCTTCCTTAATAGTTCCCGTAGCAATCTCCCTCCCCTCGAACTTATTGCCATGGAGCTGTCGTAGGACACGGTAAGGCCCCCACAAATTTTGGGGACAAGTTTGTGCATACCTGAGGTCTGCACTGGGTTGAGCAATATAACTTTGAAAACCTGGTTCCACTTTGCTTTCCTTGGCGCGGGCATTGCGCTCGGGACGTGAACCTATCAGTAGCTTTCATTAGGTTCTCTCTTTACCCGCTGGAAGACAAGCTGCGTTGTCCGCATCTTTACTACACGGGGTTATCAGTATCGTAAGTAGGTCTAGGTGGAGAAAAACAAAAATTTCATATGGTAAGCGCTTGTCATAGCCATACAAAGCAAAATGAGGTGTCTCATCGATCGAGCTGTGAGGGAGGAATTTAATGTACACTGAACATCTGGGATAGCCTCATCCCATGTAGTACCAACTTGGGTTAACGGTTACCCTGAGCACCTCCAGGACTTTGCGATTTGTACGTCAGAAAGACCATTATAGCAGGGTGGCGTGGAGCTACTGGCGCTTGGGGGAATATTAAATCTGGAGCAAAGATCCTGCATTATGCCATTTATAAACTCAGAACCATTGTCTGACAGAAGGACACGTGGGCAAGTATGACGAAGAAACATGCTCAGGGAAAAGAAATAGGGGACCGTTTCGGCGGTTTTATCAGGAATGGGTATAATTCACTGTACCGCATCAAGTTATCTACCATTACAAGCAGTGCTTTTTTCCCCTTTCTCCGAGGTCGAGAAGTTCGTCAACAGGTCGAAGAAGTTCTCTCCAGGGCTCCTTTGTAATGGGATACTTTAGAATGGGGTTAGGACCTTAATGGTACCCTTGTGCTGTAGGCAGACAACACACTGGTGTACTGCTTGGCAATGCCCGCTGCCATCTTAGGCCGAAATATTTTCTTTTCGTGCCTGTTTGATACTGCGGTCCTTCCCCGGGGTGCGCTACACCTGGGACATTGTGGATCAACCTAAGGGGTAGCTGGTATCATGGACTCTGGTATCACCAGTTGGTATATGGTTCTGCCGGGGTCCACCAGCTATGCAACACGGCACAGTACTCCTTGGTTGCCCACCAAATCCTTCAGTGGAACGGGAGACTTGACCTGTAAGTCAACGTCCTCCTTGGTCAGGAAACGAAGGACTGGAGACCACACAGGGTCCTGTCGTTGGGCTCTCTCGAGATCCTCAACAGAGAACGAATTGCCAACACTCACGAATGCTATATGCCTCGACAGGGCATCAGCTACAATATTTTGCTTACCCGGGACATAGCAAATTTCAGGGTTGTAGTCATTGAACGTGAGCGACCACGAGCATGTTTTCCCCGAGAGGTTCTTATTTGCAAAAAGGGCCAATAAGGGTAAATGATCTGTGTAAATCTTGATAGGATAATGATAGATGATATCCCGAAAATGACTCAGGGCCAATACAATGGCTAAAGCTTCTAGCTCTGTCACTGAATAATTGACTTCCGCTTTGTAAGGACACGGTAGCATAGGCAATAGGCTGTTGCTTCCCATTAGATTCCTGTGACAAGACTGCACTGATGCCAACTTTGCTGGCATCAGTCGTCAAGGTAAATGCCTTGGTGAAATCAGGGAATCAAAGGGGTTTGGGGGTGATGTTAACTTGTTTTAAGGGTGGCAAAAGCTCGTTCCTGACCACACGCCCACTCAAAGGGGCCATCCTTCTTGAGAAAGCTTTGTCAGGGGTGCAGCAATGGTGGAGAAACCTGCGATAAAGGTGCGGTAGAAACCCGCCAGGCCTATGAAGGACCGGACTGCATCCGCCGTCATGGGTCTGGGAAATTTCTGCACGGCCGAGATTTTAGACTCGTCCGTTCTTCATCCCCATTCTGAGTCACTACGTGACCCAGAAATTTTTTTTCCCTTCCGGAGGAAATGACATTTGGAGAGCTTTACCTTAAGGTTTGCCTGAGCTAGCCTGTCCAATACCCTGTCAAGTTTCTCAAGATGTGACGGGACATCTTGCGACATGACTATGAGATCATCCAGGGTAGACCATGAGCATGCCACTAGGAGGGTACGGAAAATTGTCATCTTTCAAACGACTAAACGTGATGGGCTTCCGCGCCAACCCGAAGGGCATCCTCCTGAACTGGTAATGACCAGTTGGCGTAGAGAAAGCTGTCAACTCTCTGCTCTCATCATCGAGGGGGATCTGCCAGAACCCTTGAAGAAGATCAAGAGTTGAAAAGACCTTATTATCGCCGATGTTCTGCAACAGGTCGTTCAGAACTGGCAACGGGAAGCAGTCTGGGATGGTACATGCATTCAGTTTCCTGTAATCGATAACAGGGCGCTAGGTTCCGTCTTTCTTGGGAACCAGAATAAGGGGAGCATTCCACGGGGAAGTGGACTCCTTAATAACTCCATCACGGAGCATCCATGTAATGAGTTCTTCGGCGAAGACTCTTTGTGCATGTGGCAGGCGATACGCAGGTACATAAATAGGTTTAGTACCTTTGTCAAGTGGAATACGGTGAGAGATCAGTTCGGTCAAACCCATTGACTCACCATCTAGTGCGACTGCAGAACGTGCACGATTGAGAACCTGGAGAAGTTTTGGGACCTCTTCAGGATAGTCTGTCAAAGCTAGATCATCTTCCTGCACTGGCCGGGTGTTGGAAGAGTCAGCAGCAGACTCGCCTGGGAGAACTGCACTCATGAGGAAGTCAGCTGGGGCTTCACCCTCCACTCTCACCGGGAGAGGGAATCTGACAAGGTCGACAAGTGAGGTATTCTTCTGCAGGGGAAATTCTCGACTGTGCATGTTGACAACAAGGACTTGCAACTTACCACGTTGCACTGTGTGCAAGGATGGTTCAAGGGAGAGGCCTTTACTCGGCACGTGTCGTTGTCAACCAGCACTGGTCTCCCTTTAAAAGCTCGCTCACGTACACCATAACAGGAGTGAGCGAGTTAGCTGACAAAGTGACGTCATACTTTGTACAAGCAGTAACTCTGCTCGCTGATGCCATGACACGAGTCAGACAGTCGCCTGCCGACAGGGATACTGCGGCTTGACAACTGCGTTCTCTTACAACAGCATCAGAGTTAGAGTGAAGGTTTAGACTGGGCGTCCCCAGACTGGGTTTCACTGGTAACTAAGTGCTGATGGCCAGGAGGTGACGGGCAAAAGAGCTCTACTACGAGGTCGATCAGGACAAGAGACCGACCCCGGGGAGAATGTGCTATGGAAACCACCGGTTTCAACGATTCTAGGCAACTGGGCATATCTGAGACAGGTAAACACGTAGTGGATCCTAAGCAAAGCGCCCCAAAAAGGGCACATCCACTCCGTTGAATTCTGCTTTCCACTCAGCTGGATCTAAGCGGATCCTAAGGTTTTGCCATGGTTTTTTAACCCTTTGAGCAGGTCCCCATGGAAAACAATACCATCTACGACTAAGAATTTGTGGACAGCTTGTGATCCTGGGGCCGCAAATTCTAACGTTGTAACGACCACGAACCGTCAAAGGATTACCTGAGACTCCTCTCAAGGTCTGAATGGCAGATGGCTCTGTCAACATGGCCGCGTGAAGGCCAATGTCTCGGAAAAAAGTGGAGCGGACAATGTTAACCACCGAACCTGTATCTAGGAAAAGCTGGACAGGTTTATGGTGGACAGTGGACTCGATGAGCGGTCCACACGGGTTGTCATACCGAACATGAAGGCATGACAGGGCCCACGAAATCCCGGAGTCACAGCTTTTTGAGGCTCGCACTTGTTTTGAGGCTGACCTGGAAGGTACGGTACAAGTCTCGGCAACAATGTCAAGACACTCTGTTTCCTCACTGTCGGCAAGCATATCACTGCCCAGAGCGGCGAACGCATTGCGGACAGGGATGGAATACAGCGACTTCGACAGGGTTACTATGTCTTTCGCTGGTTTCGCAGGGCGCGCCTCTTCCCCCGAACTAGCGGAAGGGCTTCTATAGCACGTGCAAATTTCACGCCGGGCTGGGTTGCTCCACTCAGCTGACAGCATACTTCGCAGCTTGTTAACTCATGGGAGGTATGATGGAAGTATTGTGGTACATACAGACTCCCTCGCGAGGCTGAGCATGGGGGCGGTGACGGTTACCTTGATACTGAGCGTGGGGACGGTTACGGTTTTCTGTGATACTGAGCATGGGGACTGTGGCGGTTACTTTGCGGGGACTTAGGTTTGTAACACTCCGATCGGTAGTGGCCTCGTTTGCCATAGTTGA
Organism: Cherax quadricarinatus; assembly: GCF_026875155.1. Classification (NCBI taxonomy): domain Eukaryota; kingdom Metazoa; phylum Arthropoda; class Malacostraca; order Decapoda; family Parastacidae; genus Cherax; species Cherax quadricarinatus. The sequence continues at coordinate 28,926 of NW_026505139.1, forward strand.
AACAAGTCACTACATGCTTAAAAAGGTGAGGTTGGGGGGGTGGTGTCTGCTGGCGATGTTTTCGCCTTGGTCCAGGAAGTCGATGACTGCTGTTTTGTATGAGACCCGACTGTTGTTACTGTGGTAAATTTTTTTTACTTAGGCGCATGTTAGTGGGACTGGGGTTAGAAACTTTGTGGGCTGGCGTCTGACAGCAGCGGCAAAAAATGACTTCCGGCTGCACCCGCGGGGTCACTGTGGACAGCGCCGGAAGGATGGGTATAGGATCATCCGCAAAGCGACAAACCTTGCCTTGCTCGGCAGGCGGCTTGATCGCGTCAATGGCATCATATGCACCCAGGACGTCGTGCTGAGGGCCGAGTCCTAGCGCATCAATGGCACTCGGAGGTTAGGGGGGGGCATCCCTTTTGCATGATGCCTACAGCCAGCATGGGGTGATGTCTTCAGCTTTAATACAGTTGTCACCATTCACCCACTTAGTGGAGCTGATGGCATCAGTAAAGTCTTTGGCGGGTTGCTCAAACGGCAAATGCAAGCCAGGGGGGGTTTCATGCCGATATTGACATTCGGCCAAGACGTGGTAACGATGTCAAAAGTAAAGGCGTTGGCGACTACGCCCAAAATAACGCCTAAATTCCTCCTTAAGCTCGGCCCAAGACTGAATCTTAAAAAACGTGATTGAGCTGCACAAAGGCACCTAATATCTCCTGGGTGGGGATCCACTGCTGCAACGCAGCCACGAATGTACTGTGTATCCGTGGGACTATCAAATAGGGCCTTAACAGTCGTCTCGACTGACTGCAGCCATGGCTCTAAACTATTTGAACGACCTTCAAAAATAAGGGTCGGGTATGGACGAGTAGCCGGCCCACTGGTGGGCGAGACTTGAGCCACAAGTTGACCAAATGTCACGGGGGCTTCGATGCCCTGCCGCGTGTTCACGCTGGCTGAGGCACCATTGCTAGCATCAGCAGAATCTGGACTAATGGTACGGCCACTGCGTGTCTTAGTCATGACGTCAATTGTTCAAATGCAAGTAGGTCACGAAGAGGGTAAACAGGTCAGAGCAAGAAATGGTTTTGCACTGGTACAATTCAACACAGAGTCAGAGAGAACACAGCACCACGGTACTAGGTAAACTGCTTAGTGATGGAAATAATTTGAGCAAAACAACAACAAAAAAAGAAATAGTGGTACACTCTGAAAACCCAAAATAAGAGAAAGAATGCAAGTGAATTTAACTACAGGGAAGTGCACAAAATGAAGCTAAGGGTGGTCAATAATTTCACCAGGAGTCTGGCAACAAAACTTTATGAAAAGGAGTTGAACTGTAAACACTGGTAGCAAAAAATTGCACAAAAATTTAAATAAATCAGGTACTACACAACACTAAACTGTGCTGCAAGCACAGTTTAAAAATATTGCAGGTGCTAGCAGTTGCAAATTGGAATGCAAAAAAAAAAGTAATTCACTTGCACAAAGGGATACTCTGAAACAGCAAAGATATCAGAGAATGGGATTGTGCCAAAAATCACAGAAAAAAAAATACACTGTATCAAGGAATGCTATATTGCACACAAAATAAAATGAATATAAATGCAAATTTTTTAAAATTTAAGAATAGGGCAAGGTTAACTGGTGTTAGCAGGGTTTGTACACTGCTGTTTAGCAGGGTGTACACTGGTTTTTAGCAGGGTGTACACTGGCAAAACAAAAAAATTTTACAATCTCAAGGTCAAAATTAATGAACTTCACAAGTAATTTTGGTAATTAAAGGTAAATAAGCAGGTTCCCAAAAATAACTCAATGATTGGGTATTTCAAAAATAGCAAAATGCAATGCACATAGGTGAATATTCACAGATAAAACATAGAATATATGTAGAGCAAAATAATGTGGAAACAGGAGAAAAGTTAATGAGGGCTTAGAACACAGATTGTACACTGCTGCAGGAAGAATAAACTTAATACTTAAAGTACTTGAAGATTACACTAATAAAAAAAAAAAAACACACTAACAAACCAAACGAGAGCCAGGGATGTCAACAAATCGTGACTAACTTGCAATGGTAGCAACTAGCAAAATAACAGCACGACGGAATACAACATGAAAACTGTATGTGTGTGGTAAATTGGTAATAATGGTTAACACTGAACACTTTAAATGCACTATCGAGGAGTGCAAGATGCCGCGACAATAATGAACATAAGCTGGCAGACAGCAGGGACTTCTGCGCAGGTACGTGGGGAACACAGGCTGTCTACTACAGTGTGTGTGTGTTAGTTACCATTTTGAATCCTAGCACATGTCGTTAACGACTAGGGCCTGTTGTTAAGGTGTGTAGGTGTGTAGTGTGTGTGTTGTGTGTGTAGTGAGTGTGTGTGTGTGGGTGTGTGTGTGTGGTGTTGTGTGTGTTTGTGTGTGTGTGTTGTGGTGTGTGTGTGGTGTGGTGTGTGTGTGTGTGCATGGTTGCGCTGTGTGTGTGTGTTGTTTGTACATGCCTAATTGGTGGTTGAAGGAGATCGAGACTCAGCTCCGTGGCCCTGTCCTCTTCACCACCGACCACTACTAGGTCCTCTCTCCTCCTCCCTGCTCCATGGAGCCTTATCATAACCTTGTCTTAAAAACTATATGTATAGTGTTCCTGCCTCCATCTACATCGCTTGCCAAGAACTATTCCAACATCCTAAACTACATCTATGGACTGAAGAAATAACACCTACCATGCCGAATTTAACGTTATTAACGACCCTGCTCCGACTTACGACCACTCGACCTTACGACCGTGTTTTTTATTGCCAAATTTCTGAGGAAATAAGCCAACTATTTGGGTGTTTGCAACACAGTGTTATCCTAAAACCTTTACATATAAAATAAATACAGTACTACTACTAACGAAAACATAAAAAGGTTAAAAGTAAAACATGAAATAAAATACCAAAATAAAACATATAAAAATAAAGTTCTTGCAAAAATGTTTGTTGAATATTCAGAAGTCAAGTTTGACTTACGGACCATTTCGACTACGACCGGTTTCTTCTCGGAACCGGAACTCCATCGTAATTCGGATTGTAGTGTACTGTCCTAAACATCTCCTCCTCTATCCTCTCACTCTATCTATACCTTTGACTCTCTGAGGTCTTCAGCTCCAATTGTGACCCATTGTTTCAGGTGTCCCATCTCTGGAACTCCAGTCCTCTCCACCTTGTCTATTCCCAGCAGTATTTTGTTTTGTATGTTGTTATCATGTCCTCCCTCTCTTCCCATGACCCCTTCCAGTCCTCCATGTTGTCAGGCCGATTTCCCCCTACCTTTCTTCATAGGACATTCCCCGGTTAGCTCTGAACTAGCTTTGTTTGCAAAACCTTTGCACTTCCTCTAATTTCTTGATGTGTTTTGATTTGACCAGGGTGTGGGTTCCAAACTGGTGCCTTTGCGTAACACCAGTATGCCTGAACGTAACACAGTGTATAAAGTCTTGAAAATGATTCCATACTGATGTAACCCGAGAACGTTATTTCTCTTCTCAGGAGTTTGCCTAGCGCCCCATATTGCCACAGCATTATCTGGTTAATGTTGCTTCTGGTCTGGCGATGTACAACTCGGTATTATACTCACTCCTAGGTCTTTCTCCTTGAGTGAGGTTTGGGCAGCCCTTTATGGCCACCTAGACCTAGAGCCTATACTCTGTCCTGCATCTTCCTTTTGCCCTCCTCCTCGTCCTCCCGATCTCGTGACTTTGCATTTAGAGCAGGTTTAAATCAGAGCCAGTTTCTTCTGGACCACACATACCAGGCCTGTCCAGGTCTCTTTGTAAACCTGTCTGGTCCGCGTCTGATTTTAATTGATTTGAATCTCCCTCATTAACATCCACGTCATCTGCAAACAGGATACCCTTCTGAGCTCTAATCCCTTCCGTCATGTGTCATTCACATATACCAAGAATAGCACTGGTCCCAGGGACTGACCCCGTGGTACCTCAACCGCCGCTCCCCCCGCTCTCCGCCACGGCGCCCACGTGAGATAACCCAATCACGGACCATGACTCTTACTGTTCGTTGTTAGAATCTCAGATTCCAATGTAGTGGCCTTTTCCTGTTATACGTGCTGTTTTTCCCTCAGCTTTCTGTACTAAATCTTTTTGTGAGGAACTGTGTCGAAAGGAAGGCCTTCTTGCAGTCCAAGAAAATGCAATACAAAACTATCATCCCTCTTCCCTTTCATATTCTTATTCAGGGTTTACCACCTCATCATAAAACTTTAGTAGGTTTGTGACACACAGGATTTGCCTTCCATGAATCCGTTGCTGGGCTGTCGTGTGTGGTGTGTATGTGTGTGTGTACTCACCATTTGTACTCACCCTATTTGTGGTTGCAGGGTCGAATCCTAGGCTCCTGGCCGCCGCCTCTTCCAAAACTCACCGGTTGCTATACTAGGATGCCCGCACTCTCCTCTCTCCTCTCTTCTCTCTCTCCCCCCCGCATCCATGAGCTTTATCAAACCTCGTCTTAAAACTGTGTATGTTCCTGCCTCCACTACGTCATTTTCTTCTTTCTAGGCCTATTCCATTCCACTGCCTTACAAATCTTTGACTTGTGAAGAATTACTTCCTACTATCTCTCTGACCGCTCAATTGTTCTTCAAACACCTTCCCAATGGTTGGCCTCCTTTGTTCTGTGGTCCCCTCCCTGGAACATCCTGTCCTTTTGTCCACCTTGTCTATTCCACGCAGTATTTTTTATGTCTTTTACATGTCTCCCCTGACCCTCCCCCTGTCCTTCACAGTGTCGTCAGAGGAGGCCGATTTTCGGCCCGTAAAAATCTCTTTCTTCATAGGAACATTCCCCCTTTTTTAGCTCGGAACTAACCTTGTCGCAAACCTTTTGTACTTTCTCTAATTTCTTGACGTGCATTATCAAGTGCGGGTTCCAAACAGGTGCTGCATACTCCAGTATGTGGGCCCTCGGACAATATATACACGGTGTACAGTGACTTGAACGATTCCTTACTAAGATATCGGAATGCTGTTTCTCAGAGTTTGCCAGCACCCATATGCTGCAGCAGTTATCTGAATTGATTGTGCTCCTTCCGGAGACATCCTCGGTGTTATAACTCAGACCCCAGAGATCTTTCTTTCTCCTTGAGTGAGGTTGCAGACTATGCCCCTAGCCTATACTCTGTCTGTGGTCTTCTGTGCCCTTCCCCTATTCTCATGACTTTGCATTTTGGCAGGATTAAATTCGAGAAGCATTTGCTGGAACCAGGTGTCCAGGTCTGTCCCCAGGTCTCTTTGGAAGTCCAGCCAGGTCCTCATATCCAGATTTAAAATTCTCATCGCTCATTAACTTCCACATCATCTGCAAACAGGGACACTTCTGAGTCTAACCCTCCGTCATGTCGTTCACATATACCAAAAACAGCACTGGTCCTAGCAGCCCGACCCACTGTGGTGACCCGACCCAGGACCCGCCGCTCATCCAGTGCCCCACTGTGAAAATCATTACGTGGGCCATTACTCGTTGTTGCCGGCCTCCCTGTCCAGGTATTCTCTGATCCATTGCAGTGCCCTTTTGTCCTGTATTGCGGCCTGATGCTCGCTCTAGCTTCTGTACGTAAATCTCCTTGTGAGGAAACTGTGTCAAAGGCCTTCCTTGCAGTCCAGAAGATGCATCAAAAAACCACCCCCCTCTTCTCTAATGTCTTACTGTCTGTTATTTATCAGAAAACTCAGAAGGTTTGTGACACAGGATTTGCCTTCCGTGAATCCGTGCTGGTGTTGGCATTTTATACTCTTGTTCAGTTCCAGGTGCTCCACCACTCTCCTCCTCCTGATAATTCTTCTACCTTCTCGCATAATTTTGCATACTATAGAACACGTCAATGACACGAGGTCTATAGTTTTAGTGCCTCTTTTTCTGTCTCCTTTTTTAAAAAAGGAAACTACTTGCCGCTTCCATTACCTCAGGTAATTTGCCCAGTTCCCAGGAACGTGTTGAAAATTGTGGTAAGTGCACACACAACATATCTGCCTCTTCCCTCTCTAAGGACACCACGGTGTGATGTTTGTCCCGGATACCCCATTTGCCTTTGAGGTATCGATGTCCCTTAGAGCAGTTTCTTCACCTCCTCCTCATCTTATGTAATGTCGTCCAACACTTGATGGTGTATTCCTTGCAGGTGTCCCCATCTGGTCTGTCCCCCCGAGACCTTCCTGTCTCTACTGTAAAATACTTCACTTAAATCTCCCCGTGTTGAGCCCTCATATAACCTCTGATCGTTTTCTTGTGAGTTCTCCACCTTCTTTCCTCACCTTATCACTGGTCCTTGACTGTTGTCTTCCTCCTATTGTGGCTATACAGCAGTTTCAGGGTCAGATTTGACTTTCGATGCTATGTCGTTTTTCATACTGTCGCTGGGCGCTGGGCCTCCCTCCTTAACTGTGCAACTCCGTTTCTTGCTCTTCTAACTAATCTTCCTTGTTTCCCTGGGTCCTATGCCTCGCCTGTAACCCTTTTCCATTCTCTGTTGCACTTTACGTTTTTGCCTCCCAAGGACTCGTTTTGGTCTTTCCTATTATTTTTCTGTTTCCCTTGGTGAACAAAACTTTCCTCTGCCTCCATGCACTTTGTTGCCACATATTCCATCATCTCGTTTACTGGATTTTCCTGACAATTTCTCTGTCCCCACTGAAACCTCCTCAGGAAGTTTCTCATACCTGTGTAGTCCCCATTTTATAGTTTGGCCTGTCCCCTTCGTCCCTGTTACCTTCTCCACCACTTGTAACTCTACTATATAATCAAAACTCAGAACCCACGTGATGCGCTAGCTCCAAGGGCCTCTCGTAAGTGATGTCTTCAAATGTCTGAACTGCTCTAGGGTGAACACAAGATCCAGTCTTGCTGTGCTCATCCTCCCCCTCTCTCTCTGGTTGTGTCCCTGACATGTTGATGCATGAGGTTTTTTACAGTCCACATCCATCATTCTTGGCTCTCCATGTTTCGGACCCCCCCCATGTGGCTCCAGGTTTTTCCATCGATCTCCCCTGTGGTTGAAATCGCCCATTACCATAGTAACTTGCTCTGCTCGAGTGAGCTTTCTTGCCACCTCCAGCCACGTGTCACCATCATCCCCCCTGTTGTTTTCTTCGTACTCCTCTCTTGCCACCTGCAGTACTGTGGTGGTTTATACATCACTCCAATGACTACTTATGTCTCCGGACTGAATTGTACCTACAATGTAGTCTCTTTCTCCAATCATGTCCTTGCCTTCCATTTCCTCAAATCCCCAACGGTGTTTTATGAGCAGTGGCAAACACCCCTCCTCCCCCCTCTACTCCTTCTATCTTTTTCCCCTCAGGATCTGATATCCTTTGGGAAGATTGTGTCTGTTATTGTCTCAGCAGTTTTGTTTTCTGTGGACTGCTATGATGTCTGGGATTTTTCACTGATTCTTTCGTTCCCCTCCTCATGTTATTTTTCATTATTCCATCCATTGTGTATATGAGTGTGTGTGTGTGTGTGTTATATGTGTGTGTGTGTGTGTATGAGTGTGTGTGTGTTGTGTGTGTGTGTATAGTGGGTTGCATGTGTGGGTGCTATAGTTTGTGTGTGTGTGTGTGTGGTGTGTGTGTGGGTGTGTGTGTTGTGTGTGTGTGTGTGTGTGTGTGTGTGTGTGTTGTGTGGTGTGTGTTTATATGTGTGTGTGTGTGTGTATGAATTTGTATGGGTGTGTGTGTGTGTGTGTGTGTGTCTCAAAATCAATATTGCACCAAATCTCATTACTGTTTGTGACCGGGTGTGGAAGGCCTGCCTAACGGGAGTCATCTGGCTTCTTGGACCTCTTGGGGAGGGTCGATGGTGCTCGTGCAAGCAGCAGATCCCTGGGCAACTTGCTGCTGTTGCAATGGCTGTCTACGAGAGATAGACAGGCACCTAACAACATCTGTGGTTGGGGCAATGGATGAATTCCCTGCTTTGTTTGTTAACTGCTCATGTACTTTACTCTGTAATTTGTCTATGATTGTAATCATGTGCTAACGTGTTTATTCATTCATTACCTTGAATCTTGTCCATGAGTTTTGACCAGCTCTACCTGGAGCTCATTACCTTTGTAAAATTCTCAATGATTAATGTGGTTTATGATTCATATACCTTGCAATTATCATGAGTGTGACCAGCTCTACTGGAGCTCAATTATACCTTTGTAATTGGTCATGTTATTGACCAGATCTAGTTCATTACCTTTGTAACTTGGCTCAGCTATCAAAACTTTGGAGACCCAGTCCCTGGAGCAATTATGTAACCTCAGTAACTTTTGACTATACCGCTCACAGGATGGTATGGGGTCATAATAAACATATTAAACTAAAACCAAACTATAATTTTGTTAATGATTGTAGCCCTTGATAAACGTAAGTATAACCATTCTTACAGTATTCATTACCTTGTAACTTGTGAGTTCATTACTTGTACCTAGTTCAGCCATCAAAACTTTGGGGCCCAGTCCCTGGACCCATTACGTACCTTCTGCTATCTGTAAATACCTTTGTAACTTTCATGATTGTGACTGAGTCCTACCTGGAGTATCAATACCTTTGTAAATTGTGAGTTCATTACCTTTTAAATTGTAAATTCATTATCTCTGTAACTTGCTCAGCTATCAAAACTCTGGAGTCCAGTCCCTGGAGCCAATTATGTACCCTGTAATCTTTTGACTATACCGCCACAGGATGGGTAAATGGGGGTGCATAATAAACATATTACACTAAATCAAGACATAGTAAGAACATCTTGGGATCTTTGATACATATTCCATGTAACCAATATTAAATGCGAAGTGGGGTGGAGTAGATACAAGATACGAGAAAATAATAATTGTTCCATTAAAAAACCAGGTGATAAAATAATGGATTAGTGACAATGTGTTGTGCATGCTACGAGTTATTGTTACATTTTTGATTTTTATTAACAATCAAATGGGGTCCTTTTGTTATATCAGTCCGCCGGTTCATCGCCAGTCACAGACAAGCCTGGGCAAAGCGTGAAGCAGTGGGGTTCACTTGTACACAAAGTGTTTGGCAACTGTCTGGGCTGCTGGTCTTTCACGTGCATTCCTCTGGCTTTTTGTGCATTTTGCCGCAGCCTTTGACCACCGTGTTGCACACTTACTCATAAAAACTACGGTAGTATTGCAAATAAGGGGTTTGTTTGGTGATGGAAAATACAAGTGATTATACGCTGTTGTCTTTTGTTGCTCCACTGTTTGTTTAATTATGGCAAGGTGTGAGAGCCATTCTACACTTGTGATCGTAATATGGATGCCCTATCCGGGAGCTGGACTGGTCTTAGTCTCGGGGGGGGGGGGGGGGGGGGGGCCAGGATGGTCTCTTGTATCGCTTATGGCAGGTGTATCCACTTTCATATTGTGTGTTAGTCTTTCTAACGTGTGTGTATCCCGTAAATCGTACAGTGCTATTGTTCATGTGGTGTTTATTGTACAACAGCATTTTGTTACATTGGGTTATGCCACCAACCACTGTTGAGGCGATGATGTCTGAGTATACTCTACTAAATTTTTCTCAAGACTATTTCTAGAGCGCTAACTGGCGAATTGCCTCGTTGCACTGATACAGAAAACCAACGAACTCTTACTCTGCTCAGCATTGTGAAAAGTATTCTTATAAATTATAGGCCGAACAAGTAACATGGCTACCAAACTGAGATCTCTACAAGCTCCAGGAACTATTAATCCCCCTGATCCCTGCTTCAGTTCCTCCGTAAGTGGGTGGGCTAACACGGGAACCATTCAACCAGCAATTTCGTGAAGCAGTAGTGATTTGCAATTTGTATTGGAGCGAGTCAGCTTCACTCGGCGCTCGAATTGGGCTAAACTCAACCTCGATTACGACCAGAGAACAACGCTCATTTGCCCAAGAGGAATTTGACAGAGAAAGGTGAGAGCAGTTTTCAGCAAGAATGTTTGCTGGCAAAGTTAGGTGTGGCAAAACGCGGTCCCCATTAGTGCCCTCGTTTTTTGATACTGAGCCTGAACAATTTTTAGAGGCTTTCGAAAAATCAAGGCTCTGCATTACAGCGGCACAGTGGAGTAAATTGACATGCAACTTCTGCATACAGCATTGTATGGCAAAAGCGCAGGAGTTCACAGCTGGTTTGGATGATAAGAACTTCGCTAATACAACGTTGTCAAAATAACTGTTCTTTGGTGCATAGTAGTGTATTCCCGCCAAGTATAAGAGAGAATTCAAACCGTGCAAGCGTCAGTTGGATCATCTCATGTTAGACTTTGTGCGTGGAACAGTCCTAAAAATTTCACAAAGTGGTAACAAGGCCAGTGATGTCACGAATTTCAGCGACTTAGTGCTACTAATTTTGCTTGGATAATCTGCTAGATTCGTTTGGATCCAGAGGTTTGAGTATTTTTGGATGACCATTCATTTG